>WAAG01089865.1:261317-274388 GCA_013390105.1 Tichodroma muraria
CCGCCCGTGTGACCCAGGTGTTTGTCTCCCGCAGCAGCCCCGCGGCTCTTCAGCACCGTGCCGGTCCCGGCCACGGCCCCGGCGGGCAGCCGGCCCCGCGGTGAGTGCTGCCGTGCAGCCCTGGCACCGCAGCCCTTGAGCGATGCCCGTGCGCTGTGACCGCCCTGCAGCGGCTGCTCCTGGTGCACCGGGGGCTTCTCTGCCGTCCCGGCTCGTCCCCCCAAACGCACTGATTATTTGTTTGCCCTCTCTCAGCTGAGGATGACAAGCTGCTGACCGAGCCTCTCAAGCACCCCGACTTCTTCAGCGTAAAGGAGCTCTTCACCCTGAAAGATCTCTTTGATGCTCGGGTGCACCTGGGCCACAAAAAGGGATGTAGGCACAGGTGAGTGATGCTTTTCGTGACCCAGTGCTTGTTGACGTCAGGAATGCTTCCCCAGACCACATTGGCTGGATTGGTCTGAGCTTGGAACTGCCCACACAAGGCAGGTTCCAGGGATCCCCCCGATGTGGGCACTGAGAGGGTGTGAGACTGGGCCAGACACTGGCTACGAGGGCTCTCTGCAGAGAACACCTCTGGTGTCAGCCAGGAGCAGGAGCATGGGATGGCTCCTGTGGGGCCCCTCACATCCAGGAACGCTCGATGCCCGCACCCCCCATCCCCGTGTCCCCTGTGCCGCCCTCCCGCTGCCCCCGCAGGTTCATGGAGCCCTACATCTTTGGCTGCCGCCTGGATCAGGACATCATCGACCTGGATCAGACCATGCAGCACCTGCAGCTGGCCCTCAACTTCACGGCCCACGTCGCCTACCGCGGGGGCATCATCCTGTTCGTCAGCCGCAAGCGCCAGTTCTGCCACCTGGTCGAGAGCACGGCGCGGGCCTGCGGGGAGTACGCGCACACCCGCTACTGGCAGGGCGGGCTCCTCACCAACGCCCACATCCAGTTCGGCCCCGGCGTCCGCCTGCCCGACCTCCTCGTCTTCCTCAGCACCCTCAACAACGTTTTCGAGCCGCACGTGGCCATCCGCGACGCGGCCAAGATGAACATCCCCACGGTTGGGGTGGTGGACACGAACTGCAACCCGTGTTTGATCACCTACCCCATTCCCGGCAATGACGACAGCCCCGCGGCCGTGGAGCTCTACTGCAAGCTCTTCAGGATGACCATCATCCGTGCCAAGGACAAGAGGCGGCACAGCGAGGCCATGGAGGAGCTGCGGAGCAAAGCCCAGGGCAATTAGAGCCCTGGGGATGGTCTCGGTGCCTCTGCTCCAGTTCCATGGGACTGGCTCTGTGTCCACAGCACTGGCTTTTGGCACAGCTGGCTGGCTGGGGCAGGGACCCCCCAGTCCTGTGCACGGCTGTCCCACAGTGCTCACAGCCATGGAGGGTCTCTAGCTCCAAAAAATTGTCCAGAGCAATGCAAGGGAAAATGGAGCCAAGCCAGCCCCTGCTCCTGTCCTTGAGTTTGTCACTGTTGCAGGGAGATGCTGCTGTCCTGTGGCTTTCCTGAGCTCATGATCTCACCTGAAACCACTTGTATCTTGCATCTCTTCTTAGCAAATAAAGGGATTTATCCCTGTGATCCTTTTTGGGTTTTTTCCTTGTGGAATGGGATGGGGAGTCTGGCTAGGCCGATCGAGGCGATGGGAGGAAAAGGATGTCCCCAAGCGGGGGACGTTTCAGGGTGGCTGATGCAGGGTGAGAGGGTCCCCACTTTGTCCCAGGAGACACTGGGAGCCCAACCTTTGCCACCACGGGAGGTGGGGGACTCCAAGAGCAGCTGAGAAAAGGGATATCCATCCCTTAGTAGCCTTGTGTCTCTCTGGGAGGCCCTAGAGCAGTCCTGGGCAGGGCTCTGTGTCCCATCCCGTGTCCCGTCCCGTCCCCCATTCCGTGTCCTGTTCCGTATCCCATCCCATGTCCCGTCTCCCGTCCCGTCTCCTATCCATGTCCCATCCCGTGTCCCGTGTCCCCGGCCGCGGTCCAAGCCCCGCCCGCTCCCGGCTCTGGGTCCTCCCGCCGTGCAGGGGGCGCTCGCGGGCGGAAGAGCGGCGCGCATGCGCCGTTATATAGGGCCCGTTCCCGCCCTATATAAGCGGGAGGCGGCACTAGCACCGCCCTTTCGGCGGGCGCGGGGCGGCGGGAGCGGAGCTCCGGCGAGCCCTGAGCGCCACCGGGACCGGCCTCGGCCTCTCCCGGCGGGGCCAGCGGGAAGCCCTGCGTCCCTCGGGCGCAGGAGACCGGTGCTGGTTGAGGCGGCTCCACAGCTGCGCCTTCCCCCGCCATGTTATGGNCCCCCCCCCCCCGCCATGTTAGGGCGAGGCTCCCTCGGGGCCGGTGCCGCTTCCCCCCGGCCCCGGCGCTGAGCGGCCGCGGCCGGAGGACACGAGCGAGGTGAGGGTGCGGGAGCGGCCCTTCCCCCTCAGACCCGGCCCGGAGCGGCCCCGGGACTCTCCGGGGGCTGCCACGTGCGCTGTAAATCGGGCATATCATGGAATGCGCAAGGAGGAAATATATATATATACACATTAACTGTATATATTTTAATATATATTTCATATACATGTATATATATGTAATATAAAGCATACGCAGCTTTATATACTTTAATATACTCCACTGAAGAAGGGTAGAAAATTTAGGGTTTTCAGGAAAATGTTTTCAAGTATTTCAGTAGCTAACATGAATCTTTAGTAGATATCCTTTTAGTTGATGTAATTCTCTGGTTTTCAGTTAAAGGGCGCGTTTCACAAGAAATTAAGGTTGCTAGGCAATTATTAACAGCTTTTTTTCCTTTATTTTTCTTTCTTCAGCCTGGCAGTGGACAAAAAAATGAAGTGACCAAGATGGCGTGACTTCAGAAATAAAAGGTGATCTGTCATGAAAGGGCTGTCCAAGGAAGCTTCAGCCACCTTTCTAACTGTAAGTGAAGTGTTAAGTGAAGAATCTGGTATCTCCACGTGCAGAAAGTACCTTTGTAGCACAGCTTTTAAACAGGTGATAAAATCTTGTTCTTTTAAATAAACAGAACCATGGATTGGTTTGGATTGTGGACTCCTTCCGCTATCCCGGGTTGCTCAGAGCAGCATCCAGCCTTGAACGCTTCCAGGGATGGACATGCGCCCATAATTACATTTTTTCAGTCTTTCTGGGTTATTTCCCCCCCCCCAGGCTGCCACTGGCGTTGCAGAGATGGCTGCTGTGGCATCTTTGTGTCAAAGAGTGGCAAGAGAGACCCAGGCTATGTTCTACGCTCGTTTGTTCTGCACCCCGTGGGCACTCAGAGTGATTGATAGCCTGACATCGTTCATCAGTCAGCCTGATAGGAGACTGGGATAAAACTACCTCTGAACTGCTGGAAGTGGGAGATCTGGATGTACCAGACTGGGAAGTTCTGTTTGATCTGTGCATGTGGGTTTTTCGTTATTTAGCCTTGAAAATCAGATCCTGTGGGTGCCGCTTGTGCTACAGAGGAATGAGTTGCAAGTGTTCTGTAAAAATAAAACCACGTGGCAACGCTGGGAGTCACCAACCTTAATCCTAGCAGGAAATACAAATATTCCTGTGCTGTTAACCTAATTATTTCTCTTCAATTCCTGTTGCCAGTGAAATTGTAACAGCGTAACCAGGCTCTGGAGTGTGGCTGAACGCTGTCCGTGTATTTCCCACCTCTGCAGAGGCCGTGGCAGACCCGGAGGAGCCCCAGAGCAGGTGAGCTGCAGTGCTGGGAGCTGCCCAGCCCCTGCCCCTGCCCCAGCTCGTGTTGCAGGCGTGGCTGCAGTGCCACGTTTGTGTCATTCGGTGGCAGACAGCAACAGGCGACGTCTTCCCTGGTGCTCTGAGCCCCGTGAGCTCTCAGGATTGCTCAACAACCTGACACACACTGATGGCTTCTCCTGTTCTCTTGCCTTTAATGGGGAGTGGTGAAGGATGGACAGGATGCTTCTCTTCAGCAGGGACACCTTCTGCTATCCCAGCGTGCTCCAAACCCTGTCCACAGGTGTCCCTACATCCAAATCCTGCTGTGTGTCACTGTCCTTTCTTGAGGGACGCCAGAAACAGAGCGAGAGCAGCTCTGGGCACGCAGAGATTGTGACCCTGAGGCTTTGCAGTGAGTAACTCTGGCACTGCTAAATGGGGAACCTCATTAAATGGCCATTAAACAGGGCCAAAGGTGCCTCAGTGGTGCAAAGTGAACCCTTTAATTGGCAAAAGTCACTGGCTTCGGAAAAGAATGTTAATAAGGTTGTGGGGATGTGGTAATGCTTGAGGAAGTGGCTCTTTTATTTAAATTTCTTGACTTCTTTTAACCCTGCAATGCAGCGTTGGGGTTTTTCATCAGGCTTTCCTCACACCAGGGGTCCTGCACGGGCACTGAGTGCTAATGAGTGTCTCTAGAGCTTCCCTGTGTGAGGCACAGAAGAACCATGAACATTCTCCTGATGGCATTTACTGGAACTGCCCTTGCCCAAGCAGCACTCCTGGGCCATGGATATTGCTTTACTGAAGGAAAAAGTGGCTCTCAGCTGTGGAAAACGTGAATGTTTTGCCTGAACGTGGTTTAGAGAGGAATTAAAAATCTCTCTGCACATAGCACAGCCCTTCATCATCAAGGACTGGTTTATGTCATGGCTTTAAAGGCTGAAATAAGCCCAGATTTTTTTTTTTTTTCCCTGCACTATTAATAGCTTGGCTCTGCACCAAGGTTGGCAAACTCACCTTGGATTTTTAGGGAGTGATGGAATAATCCAGAGCAGGCTCCAGCTATCCTGCTCTTAAATTATCCCTTTGCTAAACTCCCCCAGCCAGATTTTGAAGGTTTTTCCAAAACCTTTCTGATGTCATGGCAAAGAGCTTCTCCTCAATTTTGCCATGTCCTTCTGGACTGAAGGAAATCCCTGTCTAAAAATCTCCTCGTGAACCCTGATAATAGACCCTTAAAATGCGGTTTCATTTTATATTTCATCTTTATTTCCTCTGGGATGTGAAAAATCATGAGACAATCCCAAGACAACGAGGGCAGCAGAGGCTGGATGGCAGGGGTTAATTAGCTCATTAGTATTGACTTTATTACTCCCTTTTCCTGCCTGTTTTTCAACTTTTCTGACATCCTGGGCCCTTTTTTTTTAATTTGCAGATCATTCCTTGAGCTGCAGAATGTCTGACAGAAATGGCAGCTGAGGACTGGTTGGCAGCATCAGACATGAGAACTGGTTTGGAGATTCCTAAAACTTGATCATCTGTGTTTTCTCTACATGGTTAAGAAGGATTTAAATAAAAAAAAAACAAAAAAAAAAACAACTAAATAAAGATGCCACCTACAAGACTGAAAGGATTATGCTGTGTGTTTGTAGCACCCCAAGTAATGCTATTTTTTAACCATTCTAGGATTCAAGACTTTGTGGATATGAGAATTTAGGATTGTTTTCAAGCAATTAAAGGTTTTACCTCCATCCCCTTGGGCACAGAGGGGATCCAGCGAGCTCAGATTGTCAGTCTTGGAGTGTCCTGGCATTTTTTCCATCTCCTGTGGGGAATCTGGAGGAATTCAAGTGTAAAACAGCTTTGTCTTGACTCATTTCTCTCCTGTATCCTGGTGTGGTTTGCAAACTGCACTCACTTTGTGCTTTTGAGTAGTGATGAGCAGAATTCCTGGGAGTCAGCAGCGATTCCTGGGAGTGGCCAGGGCCACAGGGGTGTGGATTAATGGAATTGTTGTCACAAGTGTCTTTATTTCAATTAAGCTGCCAGGGCCAGGTCTCTCAGCTACAGGGCCACCTCTTCACGTAAATATTTAGAGAGGTTCTGATACTGAGGAAACGGTTTTCCTCCACTTTTCCAGGTCCTTTACCAGTGCCTTGAGGGAAGGGAAACAGCAGGGATTTAGTGGGAGTAAACAAGGGAGGGAAGGAGGAAAAATGGCTTTTCTGACGCCCTGAGGAGGGGATTTTGGCAGGGGCGTTGGATTCCTTTGCTGATGGCAGGAGATGGATTTGTCAGGGGAGCTGTTGCCATGGGGATGCAGGACAAGGGATGAGGAGCTGGGGTGGCTGCCTGGAGCCTCACTACTGAATTCCAGTGAATTCCAGCCCTGCAGCTGAACCTGCACCTGCACACAGGACCTTGGCAGTGTCCCCAATCCAGGGTGAGGCATCCTTCAAACAGAATCCTTAGGAGTGCTCAGTTTTTCCATGGAAAAATCACATTTCAGAGAAAACTCAGCAGGGAGTGAGCTCTGGTGGCTGCTGGATATGGAGCGCTCCTGACACCAAAATGTCCCCAGTGAGGGGTGATGAGGATCCTAAAGAGCCAACAGAAGGAAAATCCAGATCTTTCTCCCCAAAGGGCTCCTAAATTTGCAGCCCTGGTGCTGCAGTGTCAGGTGTATTTTTGTTTTGTGATTGCACATCAGCTGCACGCTCACTTCCCCGAAGGAATTGTTGGCAGGAGAATCAGCACATGCTCCAGCAGCAGGAATACAGCTGTGCTGGGAACAGAGCAACCTTGGGGGAGTTTATCCAGCTCTTCCTCCCTGCCTCCCTGCCCAGAGTTGTAAGATTGCTATAATTGAGCATTTCAACAGCCATAGTTGGAGCCCTGGGAGCACATTCACAGCCAAAAAAAGAAATGTCTGGAGACCTGCTAAAAGCTTTGCCTGGAAATTCATTTTAATAATGAGAGAAGCACTGGATTATTCTGGTATTAACCTTCAACCTCTGCAGGGCAAGCCCAGCTTAGTTTTTGGAGAATTAAACGGAGGGGTTGGCTTATCCCTGCTCTGAGTGTGGTGGGCAGTGACCCCCGGGCACATGAAGGGGTCACGTTCGTGTTTAGCCCTTTGCCTTTAAGCCATCCTTGGCCTCGGCCGCTTCCAGAGCGGACACGTGAGGGAATGGCTTGTGCTGCCAATTCCAGCCTGGGGGCAGGAGCAGCTGCGGGGAGCCTCTCACAAGCCACGGCATCACCGTCAGGGTCAGGCACTTAAAAACGGAACCAAAGGACTGCCGCGATTCTCCACGGTGTAACAGACAGCTGATCTGCTTCCTGTGTGACAGCTGGATCTGATGGCAGATGACTCAGACACTTAAGGAGAGACTTTTGAATGGGGAAATCTACCTTTTCCTCCTTTTTAGATCACAAACAATCTGGTACTTAACAGGCTGCTGTTCGGCTATTGATGGACGGGTGTGATTCACGTAAAAGCTGTTTATTTACATCAGAGCCGTTCCTCAAAAGGAGATGTGACAAGTACAGCATGAATGATTCATTCCCATCGCTTTGCTCTGCTTTCCTGCTCATCAAGGAACAGTTTGATGCATCCAGCTGGGCTCTGCTTCCTTATCCCTTTCCTTGCCTTCTTCCTCCCCCAAGCCTGCTCAGCCCGGCTCCGTGTCCCAGCTCTGCTCCTGCTGACCCGTCCCTGATCCTGCTGGCTGGTGGAAGTCATGATGCCTGGTTTTCCATGAAGGAGAAGGGGCTGCAGCTCTGCTGAACTCCCTGTGCAGGGTGTGTTTTTCCCGGGGGGGAGAGGATGGAGAAACAGGCCTTCAACCCTCAGACCTCGCTCCAAGCTCACAGATTGGAAACTCCAGGGCCATGCTTCCCCCCTTAGGAATATTTGGTGTTGGAAATCTTCTTCCAGAGCAAGGTCTTGAGGTTGTTGAGCACGAGGGAGTGGTGCACTTCCATCTGGCTGGCCAGGCCACTGAGGGTCATGCAAGTTCGGAGCTGCTTCTGCAGCTCTTCCTTCAGCTCCAGGGGAGCTCCGTAGAGCAGATAGTCCTGCAGCAGCCCACACACCTTGGCCAGGTTGGGCTGCACCATGTCACTCTTGCACTGCTTCAGGAGCTTGTCACACGTGGCCGTGCAGTCCCGCCCGTAGGTGCAGTCCCCGTTCTGCTCACAGTGCCGGCCCTTGAGGAAGCCTCTGATTGTCATCTCCGTCGCCACCTTCCGCAGGTTGACCATTTTGAAGTCGTACTTGTCGTTGTAGCCCACGTTCCTGAGGCTGCTCTCGCAGATGTAGAAGTTCCCGTAGGTCCCGTGGAAGATTTCCTCCACGAACTCCAGGAGGCCGATGGCGATCTTGGCGCGCCGGGGCCAGGCCGGCGCAAACCACTGGTGGATGAGCTGGTGGGCGATGGAAGGCAGCAGGGACTGCAGGAAAGGGGGGACATCCACCCCGTAGAGGGAGGTGTGGGGGATCTTCTCGGTGACATAAAGGTCCCCACAGTGCCCCAGCAGCTTGGCCGTGTGCTCCTTCTCGTGCAAGGAGAACATGAGGAGGAACTCGTTGAGCTGAAGCAGCGCCCAGATGGATTTGGCCTCTGCCAGGGACACCTTCCCGTCACGGTTCACGTCTGCCATGGTGATGATCCGGCTCACCAGGGCGGGAAGAGATGGCTGATCCCCCAGCTTGGACTGCAAACGGGACAAGAAGTGGCATCAGACCCTCACAGCTCTCCACGTTTGGGTGTCACATCACAAAACCAAACTGGAGGGGCAAAGAACTGAGCTGGAGAGAGGAGGAAACGGTGACACTCCAGAAAATCCAGTGCCACACCATGTGCGGGCAGATCCAGCTCCAACAGGATTTTGTCAGGCTCAGGGCTGCTCTAGGCCCTCCTGCCAGAGCTGCCACCCCACCACTGCTGCAGAAGCCCCAACAGGGGTAACTACCAGGGCCACCAAATCAGCTCCGCTCAGCACAGATGCCACCCAGAGCCGTGGCACAGCCGCCTCCAGGGATGCTGCTACTGAAATCTCACAGATAAGAATTCACGGGAGAGAATGGAAGTTTTCCTCCACTAATCCAGTGCATGGCACTGGCACCCAGCAGTGGGTGGGGGGCACGGGCAGAGGAGCTCTTGTTCAAATGGAAGGAAAAGCACAATTGCTGTTTCTGACTCGCAGGAGCCATGCCAGGCCTGTGGGATCACACGGGGCCCTGCACTGACCTTCAGGAAGTTGAGGAGCATTTCCTTGAACTCGTCCATGGAGGTGCCCCGTGTGGGTTTGTCGAAGAGCACCACGTCCCTCCTGGGCACAGAGTCCGGGCGGCTGTCGGCCCTCAGGGCTTCCCCAATGCCACATTTGATGATCACCTCCCTGTCCCTCCAGAGCCCTCTGTAAACCTGCGCCACAGGGAGGGGGACAGCAAGTGGAGGGAGCTGGGTTCAGGTTTAGGATGGGCAGAGGGGGAGATCTGCAGGGTTTGATGGTGGTGCCCAGCCCCTGGCATGGGAGGGGGGCACAGACCTACCTGCTGGCTGGGGGAGGAGGAGAGGCAGTGCTGGAACAGGAGGCCGCGCTCCTCACACAGGTCCTTGCACGTGGAGCCAGAAATGATCCCTTTCTTGTACTGGTCACACTGGAGAGGGCAAGGAGAGACAGGAGCTCAGCAGGGACAGATTTCTACTGGCCCTTAGGGATGACTCAGTGCCTTGGGCGTGGTGGGGCTGGGCTGGCAGGGACCCCTGTGCCTCTGGAGGGACCTCAGGGATTTGTTCCTGGATGCTGCTGCTGCAAATCAAGGGGCTTGGGAGAACTTCCTGGGCTGGAGGAGAGGGCAGAGTGGAGTTGGGTGAGGACGCACAGGCTCAGGCTGCTCAGCAGAGCAGCAGTCCCTGCTGTGAACCAGGCTGGCCCCAGTCCAGGGGGTGGCAGGGACAGGGACAGACAGTGGCTCTGATCCACGCCGGGTTGGAGCTGGAGCCATCCCTGGGCAGGAGAGGCTGCAGCTCTGCAGCTCCTCAGCGAGGGCACGGCAGCCTCAGGGCTGGAAGCTGGAGCTGCAGACATTCGCTGCATCTTTTCCCTTATTTTTTTCTGCTGTGGATGGGAATTAACCCTTGGACCTGCTCACAGGGGACACAGCCAGACACAGCGTCGGGAAGCCCCAACTCCGAGCAGGAATTAGCGCCCAAGACCCCACAGTAGGTCGGAGTCAGGCAGAAAATCAAATTAAACGATCGTCGCTGTTGTTATGGAAATTCCTGCCTCCCTTCTCTGCTGAGGGATTGATCAACGAGGCTTGTTCTGACACAGCCCAGCTCCCCCTCCTCGCCTGGGCCGGGCTGAGACCCGCTCCCGTGCCAGGGGCACACAGCAGCCCTGGGACCCCCCGCCATGGGGAACACGGAACATGCACCACACTGCAAACCCCAAACAGGGGCCAAACACAGAGCCAGGCTGCCACACGGAGCTCTGCTGCTTTCCTTAGGGCTCATCAGCAGTCACAGAGAGGTACCATGGACTGAGTGCTCCCCTTTCTCCTCCTGCTCTGCAGAGCCCAGAGGGGACTGGTTCGATGCTGTCCCTGCCCACAGATCCTGCTCCCTGCCCTGACATTCCAGCTTCATCTGCACAGACATGGATCTGCCCACGTCTGCCCTGGCTGCTTCCCTCTGACATCTCACTAAATTGTTTCACCGTCCCCCTGGCAGGGTAAGGTCACCCCTCCTGCTCCGTGCTCCGTGTGACACCGGGGACAGCGCCAGGGCAGCAGCTGCCAGGAGGGCTCCTCCTCCCAGCTTCGGGGCTTGGGAGGCTGGAAATGGGGCTCCCACAGCCCCGCTCAGCCCAGCAGCCCGAACAGGACGCAGGGGCTGCGCTGCCACTCACGATGATCATCCGGCAGACGTGGCCGCGGCACAGCTCCGAGTAGGACGAGTAGTGCATGTAGGCCACCCAGCTGCCCACGAAGATGCCCAGCCACACCACCAGCAGGTACTTCACCTTGATCCCCGGGAGGCGGCCCTGCAAGGGAAAGGAAATGCTTTTGAAACCCTTTCTGAAGGGCAGGGCTTTGCCCAGGGCAGCGGCAGCTGGCAAAGGATGGCTTCTACCACACAAACCGACCTGAGCGCTGGGGAAACCTTCAGCCTTTTTTATATATATTCATCAGTCTCTTATGCAACTCCTGCTGCAAGTAGGTCACTTAAAATTCCCTAAAAGCAGGGTGATTACAAGGCTGGGCTGCAAGGAGCTGGATGCTGTGCATCCCTGGGAGCTGTGGCCACGTCCTCCTGTTCTCCTGCCCTGTACAAACCTGGGGTACCCCAGTGGGGCTGCAAGAGCTCTGCTCCTGTTTGGGGAGACCCCTCTGAGCAGAACCCCCCTTTACAAAGCCCCACGGGCAGGGGAAGCTCCCAACAGCAGTTCCCGTGTGGGAGCGGGTGAGTAACAAAGCTGGGAGCTCACGGGTGATGCTCTGTGCAAACGGCTCGGAGGCTCTCAGCAGGATTTGGGTTTGTTGGCTTTGTTTCTTCACCCCTGACCCTGCCACAGCAGCACTGCTGCCATCTGGCCTCCCGCAGGAGAGGCTGCTCACCTGGCTCGTGTAGCAGAACAGATCCCGCAGTTCCAAAGGGCAGGGAACGAATCCTTGCATTAAACAAACCCTTCCATCCCATTTCCATTGGCAATTCTACAGAACCCTTGGCCTTTGGCTACCTCCAAACCCTCCTCCCTCTTCATGACTGCTGCTGGGATAGGGCTGGATCTGAGTGTGTGCAGATCCAGGGATCCTCACTTGGGTCTTGTAGCCCAAAACCACTCCCCACCTCCAAAATGCTCCTCCTCAGCTCCTCTCCAGGAGCTTTCGGGGCTCTTGGAGCCACAGGAATGGGCAGTGAGGGTGAGAGCAGGCAGGTCTGCCTCGAGATCGTGACATTTCTCCTGTTAATTGGAAACCCTAAGGTGTGAAGTGGGCCAGGGTGCCCAGTTTGCCTGTCAAGCAATGGCACCGCTAATTAACGTGAAATTAAATTAAAGAGAAGGCAAGCACAGCCAGGACTTGGCAAAGCAAAGTGTGGGTGGCTGCTCCTGTGAGCTGAGAACCAGCTCATGGCCCTGAAGTCAGGCACACTGAGGCCCTGAGATCCCCCCCAGAACAGCAGCCCCCCAAAACTGCCCAGGGTGGGTGCGTGAGGCCCCCTGCCCTCAGCTAAGGGGCTCTTCCAGGGATTTCCCACTAGAGATATGACTTGGAAAACCCTGGAACAGCCAAAATGTCACCTTTTACTTATTCTGACTTCTAATCCATCATGTTTCTGTGGCAGAAGGGGGATCAGGACTGTGGCCTGAGCATGGCATGGGGAGCTCTGGCTTCATCGTCCCCTAAATGGTGGAAAGAAACGTGGGAGTGGGGGATGCATTTCAATGAGAGGTTCCCCTGAGCTTTGCCTGGATTTTGGATTTTGAGGGCTCCTCCAGCGCCTCAGTCTCAAGGCACAGGGGTTTCTCTCCCCGTTGCCTTTCCTGCACTGAAGCGTGTTACCCTGTGGGAGCTGCTGCGTTTAGTTTTAGAGTGACTCTGGAGGATCTGGAAGTGACTTTGGGCTGGGGCTGACTTCAAAGGCAAAATGGATGCAGCATCAACAAGATCCTGCTCCATCCCTGTCGCTCCCCTGGGAATACGGGGGCTGTTTCACAGCAGTCCCAGCTCTGCACCCGCCTCCTGCCAGCACTCTCTGCCCACCGGGTATCCCCTCCCGTGTCCCCTCATCCCCTCCGGGATAACCCCTCTGGTCCAGGATCTTTGCCACAGTCAGGGTTTCTCATCCCACGGCTGCAGAGGAAACACCCGTTCCAGCATCCCTGACATCCCCGGCCCCAGCATCCCTGGAGATCTGAGGCAGGTGCCCGGCCCCTCGGAAGCTCAGGGATGGGAAGAGGAAGGAAAATAAAGAAAGCAAGAGAAGGAAGGAGCCATCCCTGCCCTGCTGCATGGGCGGCTTCACCCGGCGCTGCGGGCTGCCGGCTGGGCTGCCCCGGTGCTCCCAGGCTCCGGCACGGCGGAGCGCGGCGTGGGTTATGCAACCGCTGCGGCCCCCGGTGCTGCTCCGGCCCCCCGGTGCTGCTCCAGACCCCCGCCGCGCCGGTGCCCGGCCCCCAGCTCCTTGCACCGGCGTCGGGGGGACCGAGGCGGAGCGTCCCTTTGTGCACGGCCGGTGCCAGGATGCGGAGACGGGCATCCCCGAGCCCGCGTCCCCCACCCCAGCGCATCCCCCCGGGCCGCCGCATCCCCGAGCCCGCATCCTCCACGCCGGCGCATCGCCCCTCT
>WAAG01089865.1:274478-285077 GCA_013390105.1 Tichodroma muraria
CGGGAGGCGGGGGCGGCGCTCGCAGCTCCGCCGCAGCCCGGGGAGCCGGGGGGCTGCTGCCCGGCACGGCCCCGCCGGGTCAAGCCGAAGCCAGCGGTCTGGGCATCGCACCCATGGGGGTCTCATGCCACGGCCCGGGGGTCACATCCACCCGCGGAGCCCACTTGAGGATCTCGTCCCCACGCCCGCCCCACATTGCGCGGTTCCGCCCACTCGGGGATCCCGTTCCCAGGCTCACCCCATCACACAGGGGCTCTTCCAGCCCTGGGGATGACCCTGGCAGAGCAGGGAGGGGTCTGTGGAGATGTTGATCCCATCTGGCCCCAGCACGCGCAGGAACTGCAGGTTTGTTAAAAGCCGTTTTGGGTGACAGCCAGCCAGACTCGCTCCTTGTTACCCATGGCAGGCAACCTGCGAGCACAGCTCGGGGGCTGCATCCGCCCAGGCCTGAGCCCTGCCATCGCTGCTGCTCCTTCTCCTCCTCGCTGTGTCCTTTCCCCACCCTGAAGCAGCACCCCAGCAGCAGCACTGGCTGGTCCTCCCTGTTTGCGCTGCAGCTGGGCAGGGAAACCTCACGGCAAGTCAGGGGTTGCTTTGTGTCCAACAGGCCAGGGACAGCCCCATCCAGGGGGATCCTGTGTGCACAGGCAAGTTAGAGCAAGGGGCACAGAGAGCAAATAATATGATGGGAAATGATCTGGGAGACTCAGTCATGAGGTCGCTATTAAGATAATTCCTTGCTTGCTATCAGCAAATCTTCAGATTATCCATTTGCCCCCTTTTCATGGTTCAGGTTGCTCCTTCCTTTTGAATTTGGCTCAAAATGACCTTTGAAAACAAGCTGGTCACTACGAGCCCAGACCCTCTCTCAGTGAGTAATCAGGGCCTAATGAGCGAAAGCATTTGCTGGACTAATCCAAATAGTGGTGATGAACAAGAAGCATCACACAAAAGTGACTGAAACCTCTCAAATCCTGCAGCGTGTTTGCTGCCTGCTTTTAACCCCGAGGAGGTCCCTGCTGCTCCAATGCTGTGCCCTGACCTCTGTGTGGGCTGGGCTGACATTGCCCACGGCGCTGCTGTGGTGACAGGGACGATGAACGTCACCTCAGCCACCCACAGCCCCCCTCCAGGCAGGTTTTACCATCCCACTGAAGCCAGGATGGTTCTCCAGTGGGTTCTTATTTTTAGTGTTAATTAAGACAGGAAAAAAGAAGAGCCTCTGAGATTTGTTTTTGATGGGGGGGTTGGTAATGGGGGAAACAGCAGGGACAGGAAGGTGCATTGCTGGAGGCATTCCATGCTCCCTGCTCACACTCCTCCTGCAGGTCCTTGTGACTTGAACCCTGACTTCGGAGGCCAAGAGCTGGGGAAGAATCCCCAATGGAGATGGGGAATGACACACCAGGGACAGAGCTGAGAGTGGCTTGAAACCCACAGAACTCGACTGCGGGGCTCTGCAAAATTCAGGTGTGGATTGTCCAGTGAATCTAATTAGGAATGAGCAGACCATCCCAAGGTGTAATATGCCAAGTAATTAAGTGATTAGTATTGATTGTTAGAATGCCTAATGAGCAGTTATCACTGAATGATTAATTAATCCAATCAAAAGAGTAATAAAAATTCTGCAGGTGTGATGATACCTTATATTCAACGCACAAGGGAAGCGAGATCTCTCCCCATGGTGCCCATCTCCGGTTTCTATCCCAGGCACCTGCCACCAGGGATGCACTGCCGGGGCTGCTGCCCCTGTGCAAGGGATCTCTCCCCTCCCCAAAATTCCCCTGGCACTGCCAGGATGGGCTCCAGCATCAGGCAGGCACCCAGAGCTGTGTAGCTCCAAGGTGGGGAAAACGCTCCCGCAGGCGCTGTCAGCATCCAGAGGATGCCGGGATCAGTCCATGCTCATCTCCTCCCTGGGAATTCTTTCACTCGCTGCCTTGATTAAGTCGCTTCAGTTTCTCCTGGTCAAAGCCCTGCTAATCCCAGCTAAGTCCGCAGCGTGCCGCACACTGGCCTCTGATCACTTCCCTGGCAGGCGGTGCCTCTGCGGGCACGTCCCCAAGAGCACTGTGCCCTCGGGGCATGGGAGCTCGCAGGGCAGGCACAGCCCTGGAGCGGTCATTTGGTGGCCCGTAATATTTACCTGACTAAATGATAATGAGTAAATGATCTCCAGCCAGAGCTAAGAGCAGTGCAGAGCAGCCCTGTCTCGTGAGCACGGAGCCCCAGCCACCCATCCCCTCATCCCCTCCAGAGCACCCTGAGCTGCCCACCTTCCTCTGGCTGGGATGTCAGAGTGGGGTGACAGCTGGGGACAGCTCAATGCCCTCACCTGCAGTGCCCAGAGCTGCTGCTCAGCAGGGGGGTGCAGGATCCCGAACCAAAATAGGGGCACATGCCCACCCCCCCTCTCCTCTGCCATCAGGATCAGCCTCACGGCCACAAACGAGGGGGATTTCTGCCCCAGGCAGGCTGCGATGGCAGCCGGCATTCCCAGGCAGCGCCGCAGCTCCGGAGATGATGGACCCAGGCTTTAATGCTCTTTTCTGCGCATCTTTGAAGGATTTGAGGCTGATGCCCGCGCTTCCTGCGTGGCATCCACAGCTGGCTCCGCGCAGCCCGTCAGCTGCCTCTGCTGCCTGCCGGGCCCTGCCGGGCTGAGCGCAGCGGTTATAATTAGAAATGCTAATCAGCTCTTGTGTTTCTGGCTTGACAGCCCTGCCATCCCCCAGCACAATCTTCCCTCCAATCTGTCCTGTGCTCGCCCCCTCTGCTTCCTCTCTGAATCCCTGCTACTTGTAATTAAGCACTACGAAGTTAAGGGGGGTTGAATGGGGGTGCTGGGGCTCGTTGGATGCTTTGGGCCAGGATTGCAGCCCCCACAGATGTCCTGGCTTGCTGGGAACTGTGTGGGGGTCTCACCCTTCATTCACCACCAGCCCCTTGGGCTGGGGATGCCCCAGGGATGTCCCTGGCCCTGAACTAAGAGGTGGAAGGGAGGGAAGCTCAAGGGCTCTGCAGGCAGTGCTGGGGTTAAAGACGAAGGGTGGTGGCTGTGGCTGGGAGCCCTGCGGTGCTGGCTCTGGAAGGGGAGCTTCTCTCATTGGGATTTCCATCATGTGCCAGCCGTGGGCGCTTCCCAGCCAAGGAGGAAAGGGAGCTTGCAAAGGAGCTCGGAGAAGGGGGCTGAGCAAGCAGATCCCCGCACTGGCTTAGATTATGGAGTTATTCATCATCAGGGCTTGCTCTGGGAGACAGCCCAGGGGATTCCTCCCTCACCAGTGCCCATAGACAGCCCCTGCCAGCCCCTCCACCTGAGAGCCAGGGCACGGCTTTCACCCTGGGCATTTGGCTCCCAAAGTCAGGCTTGGCCAGGGAGACATTCCTTGGAGCAGGCACGGGGTTCAGCTGGCCTCAGAAGAGACAGAGATGCACAGGTGGGACGTGCAGCTCTGGGCACAGTTTTTAAGTCAACCTCCACCTTCCAGGCACTCCTCGTTTATCAGCTTCAGTGAGAAGAGAGGCAGCAGTTTGGAGGGTTGATGTGCAGAAGGTTTTCAAGAAGGCAGTGGCTGTCTGAGCAAAGGAGAACCCCTCTCACCTCCTCTGCCCAGGGACTTCACGCTTCACCTGGGACACATCTGCTCACTTCAGCATCTCCCAGCATGTGAATCAACAAAGGGCTCTCCCTCCTCAGCACAATTCCTCCCTGGAGGAAGGGAAATAAGCGAAACAAGGAAGTATCACAAAAAGAGCACGGGAGGGACAGGGCACGGTGGCTTCAATGACGATGCACTCATGAAAAGGCACCAGCAGCACAGGCAGCTGACTGGGAAAGCTCTGGGGAGAAGTCGGATTGGATTTGTCATGACTAATTGACTCCCTCCAGCACTGTGGTCCAGCCTTCACGCATGGCATGAGCAGGGTCCCAAGCATCCAGGAATTAATGAGGGTCTGACCCTGTCTGCTTTGCCACTTGAGTTTTGCCAGTGTAGACAGCTGGCTTAAGAGGCCCTTTTATCCTTTACATATCAGATCAATTTGGATAGCTATAATCTAGTCCTGGTGAAAGCTCAGAGCAGACTTTATTGCCCAACCAGCTCAAGGAGAAGAAAAGCAAGCAAGAGGGAGAGGTCATGCTGAACTATTGATTGTGCTGCTCCCAGATTGGCCTCGGCAGAGAGCTCACCCGGGACAGTTTGCCTCTATCTCCTGCTAATGCTGCTCCATTGATCTTCTGTGACAGGCGGCAACTACAAGATTTTTTGAGGTCAGAGTCATTAAGAGGCATTAATCAATAACAGAGGAATCAGAGAGAGAGAGCAACTGTTTGTTTCATGCAGACAATCCCCTCGTGGATTTTAGCCTCCTGAGGTGCGTGTGGTTTATTTCTAGGGAGGTCTGCCAGGAAAAGAATTCACCTTGTGCTGGACTCCGGCACTTGGAGGAGATCCTGAGCCAGTTGCAACACGCTGGCAGCTCCAGCAGGGCTGTGCAATGAGAGGGCAGCACCTGGGGAGTTTGTGGCATTCTATTCCAGGTACCCCAGCATCCTACCCAGCAATTGCCCAGATCCTCTGTTCCCACACAGGCACCCCAGGAAGAGATGGGTACTGGTTTCACACACCCAAAGACCTGGGTGCTGGTTTCACGTTGTGCTTCTACTAAGCAAAGCTGCTGCCTGGCTGTGGTGCAGCCAAACCCAGCAGCCTGTTCCGGGATCCAGCCCTGTGTGAGCTCAGCCCCAGCCTGAATTCATTCCTGTGGCAAGACTGGAGTTGTTCACAAGAAAAACGGTCTTTGTGCTGAAAGCACCCCGGGCTGCTCCGCTCCCTCCCACCCTGCCCAACGGTGTCAGTACATTTCCACTGCTCCATGGTGGCAACACACCTTTTTCTTCTCCGGCAGCTCCTGTGCAGGCACTGGAGCCCATTTTCCCTTGGCAAGGCAGAGAAGGGGGCAGGAGGATGGGATCATCTTCAAAGCTGGTGGTTCTGGCACCAACAGCAACCAGCGGCCTCGGGGTGATCTGGGGCTGGGAGGTGCTGCAGCTGCCCATGGCTGAGCTCAGCTCCAGGAGCAGCCCTGTGACACTCAAGTGATGTTGAATTGCTCACCTGGACTCAGCCCAAAGGCCCTTTAGTCCTGCTGTGTGCCACAGAGCTGGCACACCCCGTGGCACAGTGCTGGCAGGTCTGGCAACCTGAGAATGCTACACTCAGCCTGGGGAGAGAGCATGGCTCAGCCAACAGGGCCTGCACCCAGCAGGTGCCATGGGATGCTTCAGAGTAAGGGAAATGGCCTTCAGGAGACAGGGATGGAGATTCCAGTGGAAATCAGTGTCCCTTTCTGGGTACACCTTGCCTCGACTCCCAGAGCCCCAGTGTCCCACTTAGCAGAGGTCAGTACTGGAGATCCCTGGGGAAACAGGATCTTCCCAGTTCTTGTAATTACAGCCACACATCCTCAGCACAGGGATCAAGGGCTGCAGGAGAGGAGGGGATGAGATTGCTGGCTCAGGTTGCACAGGTGAGGCACACACAGTCCATAAACACCTGGCAGTTCAACCCTGGAGACACACCCGGAGCTCAGCACCACCTGCTGAATCCAGCCCAGGTGGGACTCGTTATGAGAATCCAGCTCAGGTGGGAGCTGATGATGAGCAGGGGCTCCCTGAGCTGAGAAGCTCTGACAAGGGAGATGCAACAAAGCCCTGCCCAGTCCCAGGCTGTCCACCAAGAGATTCCCTTGGCTCACAGCTCTGCCTTCCCTTCTCAGTCCATCAGTCTCCAGGTCAACCACCCAGCCCGTTCCACCAGCACAAAATCCATCAGAAACAATCTGATTTCCTTTATTTACACATGACATTTGGGAGAAAGCCTAATCATATTGCAGCTTGGAAAAAAAAAAAAAAAGTGATTCCAATTTTACATCCTTGTGCCTGAAAGAGCTCAAGAGCTGCAGCCAGACAAGATGTCCTGTACTGGGCACACCCTCATTTCCGAGCATGGTGCAGAGACTGTGAGGTGCAGGGGGATTTCCAGCCTGTGGTTACAAATGTAAGAGAAACGGTAAGATCTAGAAGTCTCATGGTTTTGCTGCCTCCTGTTTTTGACAAAGTTTATCAGGAGCAAAAAAGTAAAAGCCAGTGGTGGGGGATTCGGTGGTGTGTTAACCCCAGCCGTAATCCTTGCCTGATGCGCACTGGCTCTGCAAACACCAATCTAAAGCCCCACTGATAGCCCTGGCACTCTGTGGGGTGCTGGTGTGGCATTCCTCTGTGGATCAGCGTCCTGCCTCATGTCCTGCATGGATTTAAATCCACATCTGGCTGGCATGAACATCCCAGTAGATGATATCTTACTTTTTCAATAGAGTGACTTGTGAGTAAAGGTTACAGGAAGGAAGGTTCAGATCATTTAACAGCCCTTTAAAACACATTTCTCTCTTAATTGCATGTTCCCAGAGTCAAAGTCCCTCGGGCTCTTTGCCTTTCCAGAGGCCATTGGAGGCTGTGCCTGCCGAAGCTCGGGCAGTTTAGCAATCTCATGCTTCTGGTTCTTGTGCAAGGCTCTGCTTCGAGCGAGGAACTGCAGCGCTCACGTTGAAACCACGCTGAGTCACCAGCCGGTTCCTCCCCGAAGTGTTTACTCTGTCTGTTGTCACCCGAGCGCTGACGTGTGATTACCGAGGAGCCCAGCAACCGCAGGAAGCGTGGCCATGGAGCAGCAGGAGCCAGCGTGGAGGCCGAGGGTCAGGCTGAAGCTCTGCCCCTGCGCCTGTGGGCTCACCATGAGCTTCCCTGCTGCCCACACAAGGAGCAGCAGGAAAATTTCACCTCCCAAGCGCCCTTTTAGGTGACAGGGAGAAGAGATTCACCCACATCCTTTGCGCAAACTGCTCTTAGCACCATCCTCGCCAAGCAGACTGTGGGGTTCTCGACCAGGGCAAACCTCTTCACTGTCTTTGCCAGGGCAACACTTCCAGGAAAATTGATGCCAGACAGTGATGTCAGCCCTTGGGGCAGCCTTGTTTATGGATGCAAACAAGGTCCAGGTTCCCAGCCTGCATCCCTGCCTGTGTGGGAGTGTTGCACAGGGTAAACACGTCAGTGCTGTGATGCTGGACTGTCCCGTGTACCCTGAGCTACACAGAGATGACACACAGTGACACCAGGCTCTGACACATCTCCCAAAGCCAGCTGCTAATTCAGACGGGGGAAGAGGGAAGAGGATAGATCAGTGGATGGATGGATGGATGGATGGATGGATGGATGGATGGATGGATGGACCAACAGAGGTGGAAGGAGTTATAGCAGATGTGTGGGTCACCTCACTGTCCCCAAGCCCCTGACAGTGGAGGCTGCTGTGCAGCACCCAGCACAAGGGGTTGGTGACGAGGAGTTTGCACAGCCCACGGCTTTGTGCTGCCAGCTCTTCCTGTGAGGGCTCCCAACCTCACACACGCGTGTCACGAAAAGGCCACGAACGAGGATGTTTGGCTGGTTGCTTCCTCCTTCCTCCCACTTTAATGTCACCAAGCCCAGCTGCTGCTTTCAACACACGGCCCTTGGCAGGAGGCAAAGGGAAGCAGGCCAATGGGTAGAGCTGCCAGAGGCACCACGGGAAGCCAAGGGCAGAGGCAGCGTGAGGCAGCACGAGTGAGATTCTCCACAAATCCAGCCTTCCTTCGGCACAGCTGTCATCTCCAGAGGGTCCTGCCGAGCACCCACCCAGCTGTGAGCCTCCTGCTGCTCTACAACCTGCTCAGCCAGGAGATGGACACATCCCTCCTTTCTTCCTACCCCTCCAAGTGCTTTCCCTCTCTTCCCTTCTCCGTATGTGGGAGATGTTCTCCCTGGCTCTGTTTCTTTTCCAGTCAGAAGCTAGTCATCCACATGGAGGTCACATGTTGTTGCCAAGGGAAGCAATAAATTTAGGCAAATAAAAGATTAAAGAACACAGCCAGATTATTGTAGGACAAGGGTAATGCTTTGGGCTTCATGGCTCTCCATGGACCCAGGCACAGAAATCCCACCAGCAGTGATGCTGCATGGACCCTTCTGCTTGGCACTTGATGCATTCTTGCTCCTGCCAGGGATTCTGGGCCCTGCTCAGCTACACTATCTGCAGGGTACCCTTCTACCATGCTTAAATAATCCAGTCAGTAGTTTAAATAGGCAAAACACACAGCACAATCTAGAAAACCAGGTTTTTTTTGAGAATTAGGAACTGCTTCATCCTGGCTGCTGAAGCTTGGGAGGACAGGGATGGGGTCACCTTTGCCTCTGCCCCAAAATGGCCACGTTTCTGGGTGATGAGCTGATCCTTGTGCTGCACAGCGGGCAGAGGCTCTCGGGCCTCTTCCATCAGGCAGTTTGTTATGAAAATGTTAATGCACAGGCTGTCGTCATCTGGCAGCACCACCGCCTGCCTTAAGAAATAACTCAGCGTGACAGCTCTGCTTGCTCACAGGCAGGCCCATGTCTGGCTTCTAATCTGGCATCAGAAAGCGCTCCCTTTCCTTGAGCTACAGACTAATATTAAATGTTTCATTTGCATTACTCCAGATAACGCGCTGGAGAGCGCGAGGAGAAGGGGATGGCAGCCAAGCTCCTCCAGGAGCCCACACGTGCAGCATTGCACCAACCCCGCCACGCTGGATCTGTTCACACCGCTTGCCGCCGGCACCACGGCCCTGCCAGAATTTACATTTCAGATTCCCGACATCAGCCAGCGTTCACGAGCTCCGCGGATCGGCCCGCGCGACTCCCCGGTGACAGATCACCAGGGACTTTCTTCCCGTGTCATCAAAAGCGAAAAGTCATGAGCACAACAGAGAATCGCTCCGGGCCCGGCGTGTGCTCAGCTGCAAAGGTCTCAGTGGCTTCCCAGGCATATGTTGGCTGGCACGGCGCTGGAGCAAGGCTCCCTGAACAGCCCACACGACACAGGCAGCGGGGATTAATCTAATGCTGTGTGGAGATGCTAATACAATAATGGCTCTTTGTGGCATTAGCTGGAATCATGAGACCAGCTCTGAGATGACATTGCCTGGCAGCCGTAGGGAATGCCGGCCGGGAGCTCTCCGGAGAGAAGGAGCTTGTCTCCTGCTCCCAGCCCTAAAGCTGCTGTGGGGCAGGGAAAGCGCAGTGAGCCCTCCCTTTTCTGGTGACAGCTCGTTTGGGAACAGCACGCAACCTCTGTTGGTGGATCCAAGGACAAGCTGAGGGAACAACGGTAATTTTACAGGGCTAATCCTTTTCCTTGATTTTTCCAGGAGCTGCAAAAGCTGTGGATGCCAAGGAGATGCTCAGAACCACAGGGTTACATCTTACCCCAGTGGAGTCTCCGCGGAGACTTGCGGGACTCGGGTTTCGCTATAAAAAGTGTTGCAAAACCAGCCGAGGTCTGTGTTGGTTCCAGCAGACACTTTCATCTCCCACATAAGCTTTGTACCCACAGAGCTTCAGGGCCTGATCCTATCCTAACCCCAGCGCCAGCAGGGAAAGCTCCATCCCGCTCAGCACATTTGTGCCGCTGGAAAACCAGCATCAAGCACCAGCGGAGAAGGTGGGCGAGGGTCCGTGAGGGTCCCCAAACCTCACACGGTGCCCTGAGGGACACAAACTCCCTCACAGCATGGAGGACACACCAAAGCCTTTCCACGGCACCACACGGGCAGTGAAAACCCTCCATGAGGGTCCCAAAGGCCCACAGGGCTCCATGAGGGGACCAAACCCTCCACAGGGCTCCATGAGGGGACCGAACCCCCACATAGCACCGTGAAGGTCTCAACCCCCCCAGAGATGCTCCATGAGGGGACCAAACCCTCCACAGGACTCCATGAGGGTCCCAAATGTCCAGAGGGCTCCATGGGGAGACCAAACCCCCCACAGGGCTCCATGGGGAGACCAAACCCCCCACAGGGCTTCATGGGGAGACCAAATTCTCCACAGGGCTCCATGGGGAGACCAAACTCTCCACAGGGCTCCATGGGGAGACCAAACTCTCCACAGGGCTCCATGAGGGTCCCAAACTCTACACGGTTCTACGAGGGTCCCAAACTTCCACAGCCCTCGATGAGGGGACCAAACCCCCACAGCGCTCCATGAGGGGACCAAGCACCGCCCTCCCTTCGCCATGGCCACCGAGGCCCGCCCAGCAGCCTGAGGAATGCCCTCTCCACAGGGAACATTCCCTGCGCGCCCGGCCCGCCCTGTTGAGGGAGCGGCGGGGCGGGCCGGGCCGCCCACATAAGGCGGGCTCAGCGCCGGCTGCCCGGGGAGGAGGTGGCGGTAGCGGCTGGTCCGGGTGGAGCCGTCATGGAGCTGGGGTGGCTGCTATGGGGCACGGCCGTGCTGCTGCTGCTCCACGTCCTCATGGAGCTGAGCCCCACCGTCAACTTCGCGCTGCGCATCGGCTTCTACTGCCTGCTGTGCCTGGTGTCCTCGGCGCTGGCGGCCGCCGCCTGCCTGCTGGTCAACGGCGGCCGCACCGTCAAGAACATGAGGTGAGGGGACACCGGGGGGAACGGGCGCTGGGGACAGCGCTGTCACCCCCCGCCGCTGCCCGGAGCCCCTGGGGGGGCGGCGGG
>WAAG01089865.1:285093-303776 GCA_013390105.1 Tichodroma muraria
GGGGGTGGCGGCGGCCTCTGTCACGGCGGCGGCAGCGCGGCCCCGGGGGTCCCCTCTAGGCTCGGGGGGGCTGTCCTGGCCCGTGGCAGAGCCCTCGGCGAGCGACGTTTGGGGCTGAGGCGGCTGGCAGGTGGCGGAGGTGGCTTTTTTTGGGAAAGCCGCCGGAGAGCTGTGTTTGTTGAGCGTGGCAGAGCACTGGAGCAGGCTGCCCAGGGAGTGCGAGGAATCTACCTGTCTGGAGACATTCCAAACACACCTGTGTCACTGGGTGACCCTGCCGTGGCAGATGTAGCTGATCTCTAGAAGGTCCCTTTTGATCCTAACAATTGGGTGGTTGTGTTTGGAGTGTTTCCTGCCCCAGGAGCAGAGGCTGGCAGGCTGTGTGCCATGTGCTGCCGGGGCACAGCTCTCCTGCAGCTGCTGTCCAGCCCCGTGTCCCTTTGACAGGACACCTGGGGCAAGGGCTAAGAGGCTCCTGTCATCCAGCACCTCCTCTCCAGGCCAAGGTACATTCTAAGGGCAGAGCTGGCACTTCTGCTGGCAGCACAGGACAGCTCATTTCCTGGTTTTGCTCTCCCCTAGGCAGCTTTTTTACCTGTGCTGACTATGTTGTATGGATGCAGGGGAAAGGAGAGCCATAACATCCTTTAGGATCAAAGGTTGGCAGCATCTCAGCAGATGGAACTGGACTTTGCTTTGCTTTCACACGTCGGACTCAGGGCAGAGGGAGCGGGCACAGGGCACTGATGTGCTGCCTTGAGGGCTGTGCCCTGCCCGTCCCAGCTGGTGCCATGGCCCCAGGCAGTCTGCTCTGAGATCTCCAGCCTGGCTCTCTCTCCAGCTTTGGTTGCCTTGGCTCACTCAGGAGCAGCTTTCCAGTGCTCAGCCAGCTCTGCAGCTGGGAGAATTTATGATGTCAGTGGTGGAGAAACTGTCTTTTTATTTCCCCCCAAAAATAAACCCCCTAAATTTTCTGTAAACTTCAAGGAATTATTTGGGAACAAGAACTTGCATTGGATAACTCCTCATGTTGAAACCCAGGGCTGAATTTTGGCCAGAACCACCCTTTTCCTGTAATTTAAGCCTGTTGTTTCCATGTAGTGGCACTGGCTGAAGATCCTGGTGATGTATCCCAGCCCCTGGGAGGTCCATGGCTGAGGTGATCCAGTGAGTTCCTTATTTCTCCGATATCCCAGGCTGCTTATTCCAGCTTGGGAAAGAGGGCTGGAGCAGAGCATGTGCTGGTGGACAGACAGTGATAATGGTGTTGTTGCCTGGCGCAGAACACCCCGTTCTTGTTGTGCTGCTGGCTCCAGTGTCAAGCTGGTGTGACTTGGAAGAGGTTACCCAGGGTGTCTGATAGAGATAGAACTGTTTATCTGTGGTAAAACATCTTGCAAGAGCTTCCAATCTGGTAAGCAGATTTCGGTAGTCCTTGAAAATCAGAGTATCCTAAACAAGCCTCTGTGACTGGCTGTGGAGCAGAGCACGTGAATCTGGGGGCTGCTGGCTTTCGTACTCAGACTGTTAGGGATGCACTAAAAAGTCCCATTCCCTGTCATTTTTGTGCTCCTTGTGCCTGGCATTAAGTGCACTGTTTTTTCAGCTCTCTGCAGCTGTGGCTGCACCACGCCTGAGTCGTTGATTCCCTGCTTGTGGGGTCGGAGGGGACTCAGATCCATCCTTTAACCCTTTGGGTGACGTGGCCAGCCCAGCAGGGCTGCTGGTTACCCCGTTCTTCTTTGCCTGCTCTGAGCTCTTCCCCTTTGCCTCTTTCAGCGGCTCACACCACATCTTGTGCAAGGAAAGTCTGCCCCCGGGCTGGCAGGAGGAAGCTGGATGGTTGCTCTTGAGTAATGTGTAACCAGCCTCTCCCAGCAGCCACTGAGCACTGTGACTTCCAGAGCGGTGACCTCTTTTTTGGTTGGCAGTCAGAAGGGAGGAGAAGTGTGATTTAGGTCACCCTGGTGGCCTGGCATCCCCCATGACCTCACTGGTTCGTGTCACCCTGCCTCTCCTCACCTGTGACGCCGTCCCTTCACCTGGACTGCACCTCTGTAACTTTGTAGCGGGCGGTGGAGCTCCGGAGCTCTGCATTCCACCCGTGTCCTTTCCCTGAGTGTGGCTCTTTGCAGCAAACTGAAATGAGGACTGATAGTGTCACCTCGGGGCATTGGCCTGGACTGAACTCCAGTGTCACAGCCAGCTCAGGTGGTCTGCATGGGGGGACACCCCACGGAGATGTGAACCCTGCTGTGGGTAGGAGCAAACTGGGGAAAGTCCTGTGGCTCAAGGGTTTATGAAGACTTTTGGAGAGCAGATGCTGGGAGCTGCTGCCAAGTCAGGATGAGATGCTGTCCAGGTGCTCACCTCCCACCTGAGTGATGAGGATGCTTCTCAGGGGTATGGTGCTGCACCATTCCCAAGCTGGACCCTGTGGTGGGGACAAAGCTGACGCTGTCCCTCAATCTCCTGCTGCAGGAAGGAAAGCTCCATCCCCTGTCTGCCAGGGAGAAGGTAGCCCTGAGGCAGGACATTCAGGTGCTTGCTGGAGGGCAGGTCAGCTCTGGAGTCAGCTCTAAGGGAGAGAAGAGCCAAGCTGGTGGCTGTTCCTGGGAGCGCTGTTCACGTGCAGGCTCCTCTGCCACCTGTCCTGGTAAATGGCTGCTCCCTTGCCCAAAATAGCCCCTGTGTTCTGCCAGCTTCTGCCTGTGTCCTTTGGCTTAGCTGGAGAGTCCCCAAGTCCCCAGGTCAGGGGGTGGCATAGATGGGCCCTGCTCCCATGGACTGACAAGGGCATGGAAGTGTGCTCCAGTGGGAGCTCTGTCAGACCTGTAGAGCCACTGGGGAAGGGCAAAACCTTGAGCATGGGTTTGCTTGGGAGCACCCAGCCTCTGCCAAGCCATGTGGGGAGCACCCTCTTTGCTGCCTGCATCCTTGCCTTGTGCAGGGAAGTGTTTCTCACCTTCGTTCCCCTCCTTCCTTGGGCAGCCCAGGTTTGTTTATATCATTTAGCAGCATCTTCCAGCATTGCAAGGAGCAGACCTGGCAGAGCCTTCCTTGGGTGTTGGGTGTGCTGGGGAGTGGCATCTCCTGGCAGAATTGTTTGAACAACTTGTGGGGCCCTGCTCCCTGCAGGAGGAAGAGCCTGGTAGCACCAGTGCAGCTCAGAACCATTGGCACTGAGCAGGGCAAATGAACAGCGCACCTGGAGCACGTGGGACTGTGCAGGGCAGACACCTGGGTGGACCACAGCACAAATAAGACTGAAGGTCCTCTGTCCTAGAGCTCTTCTTGTCTCCTTCCACCCCCACTGGGTATAGCAGCCCCTGCCCTCCCTGCCCTGCTGCTGACCGCTTTTCTCTTCTGCAGAATCATCAGAGCTGTTGTCAGAACCTTCAAGTATTTCTTCGGCCTGAAGTTTGAGGTGAAGGGACTGGAGAACTTCAAGGTGGAGGGCCCTGTTATCATTGTGTCCAACCATCAGAGCGTCCTCGACATGATGGGTGAGGAGCTGGTGGGAGGGAAGAGAATATTTCTCCTGCTCACAACTGTGAGAAGTCCTGCTTGTACCTCCTGGACAAGCAGCCGCCGGTGCAGCTTCCCAGTCAGTGCTGGTTGTGGGAAGGGTCTCCTGTCACTCTGAGCAATGCCACACCTGTGCAGCACCCCAGGTACTGCTGTCCTTGAGGTGCTGTGTGCCAGTGGCCCTGCTGGACTCCCTGGGGCTGGGGAATGAGCTGCCTCTGGGGTGGTCCTGCTGTCACCTGCAGCCACCCTGCCCCACTAACTCTGCTGTGTGCCAAGCCTCCTGCTCTCAGAAGAGAGGAGAGAAGCAAGGCACCAGCCTGTCCCTGGTGCCCCTGTCCTTGTCCTACCTGAGTGCAGGCAGGGGGGGTGACTGCTGGGTCTTGCCCTCTGCCATCCCATTAGGGCTGATGGAGATCCTGCCCGACAACTGTGTCCAGGTGGGCAAGAAAGAGCTGATGTACATGGGCAGCGTGGGGCTCATCATGTACCTCGGCGGCGTCATCTTCATCAACAGGAAGAGCACCAGCAGTGCCAAGATGGTGATGTCAGAGGTGGCCAAGACTATGGTGGCTGAGAACGTGAGTGTCACTGTGGAGCTGGTTGGGGTGGCATGGGGGGATTGTGGCACTCCTGGTGCTGGCTCAGCTTGGCAGAGCTGGCCGGTGTCTCCCACCACTGCAAGTGGATTTCTGGAGCAGAGCCTTGTCTCTCCATGTGCAGGTGAAGGTGTGGGTATACCCAGAGGGCACGAGGAACTGCACTGGGGATTTGCTGCCGTTCAAGAAAGGAGCATTTCACCTCGCTGTCCAGGCTCAGGTAATGGTGCTTTCCCCTGCATGGGAACCCCGAGTGCTTTTGCAGTGGCACTGCACACTGGTCATGCAGTGTGTGGTTTGTTTGCTCTCAGATGAGCTGTGTTCCCAGGTAACACCTACTCAGGTAAACCACTGGTGTCAGAAGTGCTGCCCAGCAGCAGCCAAGAGCCTTTTCCATCCCCTCTGGGAATGAACTGACCCTGGGCATGAGTGGCTGCAGACAGTGGAGAATTGCCCTGTCCTCTCTCCTGCCTGGTGTCCCCTCTGGAGGGAGGACTGTGGGGGACAGGCACACTTGGTCCCTATCTCCAGGCTTTCCTGGCAGCATGGCAGGGCAATGCCTGTGCCCAGGGGTTCCTGGGGGCATGGCTGCAGCCCAGAGCTCGCTCCTGGCAGGGAGCCCAGTGGGTTCTTTCCTGAGGAAACCCAAAGCTGTCGATTCCTTTCTCAATTCCCCAGGTTGCAGTAGTGTAGTGGTGATTCAGGATTGTTAATTCTTGTGCTTTAGAGCAACATCTGGGCTTGCTCTGTGTGAAAGTAGCTGCTGCCTCCCTGGCAGCCATATGGCAGTTCTTGGTATGCCTTTTCTCTCCAAAATAACAGCATCCATGAGCAGTTAGGGGGGGAGCAGGCAAACAGCTTCAGCCGGCCAGAGCTGTCTCAGGAGCAGGGTGCTTGCCTGGGCACAGTGCTGGGGCAGTGTGCCAGAGACTGGGATGACTCGAGGCCTCAGGGGAATCTGGTTTCCCCAGGAGAGGTGTTACAGCCGGGATTTTGGGAAAGAGAAGAGCTGCCAGCTCTCTTGTTGGGTTCATTTGGCCAAGCCCAGGGTGTAGCTTGTGTTGTACCATCCCCATTCCTGCCTGGGTGATGCAGCCATGACAGAGCCTGGCAGCTGCTGGAAGGAAAAGATGACATGGAACTGGTGCCCGCCTCTGCTACACCCCCATGAGTCACCAACTGTAGATCCTGGCTGTGTTACCAGCACTGGAACAACAGCTCTGCCTGCCCTCCTGGCCCTGTGTCTGTCTGAAACTTCCCCGGAAGCAATTGATAACAACTGGTGACTCCTTTTCTTAGAAACTGAAAGCAGAGCAGCCACCTGCCCCAGACACGTGCCTGTACAGCAGGCAAGGCCTGTCAGGACAGGCAGCCTGCAGTGTTTGATTGCAGGACAGAAAATACCTGGGGTTTGAAGCCTCACTTGGGTCGAGGAGCCCTAAAAGCCAGTGCTGAGCTGAGGCTGGAGTGGAACTTGGCCCTGGTTCCTTGAGTATCTCTGTGCCTTGAGTTCTTGGGGAACGGCTTTGATTCCATTTGATGCTGATTGTTCCAGCCTTTGGAAGTGGGTGTTGTTTGTGGGGCTGTGTGTGCTCTGTGTGTCTGAGAGCCAGGCCAGGTCAGCTCTGCTGTGTGGAATTGCTGCCTTTCTCTGGCCTGCTCTGAGCTGCTGAAGTGCCAGTAACTCCTCTTTTTCTTCCCTTCCCCAAGGTCCCAGTGATCCCTGTGGTGTATTCCTCCTTCACCAGCTTCTATAACCCAAAGACAAAGCTATTTACATCAGGTAACAAAGAGTCACTTGGAGACAAGGTTGCTGTTGTCCCGTGTGGAGATCTGGCTCATATGGGTGTGGGAGGGAAGCAGAGCTGGGGTGAACAGAAGGAGCCCCACTGGGAGATATTTGGAGGCAGTTCAAAGTGCTTGGCACCAGAGCCTGGGCTGGATTAACTCAGGAAGGGCTGTAATTAAATACACTGAGGGATGTTTTCATTAAAAATTGGTTACCACCTCCTGCTCTGGGCAGGCTCTGGCTGAGATGGCAGTTTGGGGCACAGGGGGATTATTCTGGGTGGCACAGCTGTTGGAGCTGGGATCTAACTTTTCCTGTTCTCCAGGGGTGGGTGCCTGAAGCCCTGGGAGGAGTTGAGGGCTGTGCTGGGGCTATCCAGGGTAGAGAACAGGGCAGAGAACAGAGCTCCTGTGACGTGTGGGTTTCTCACAGGCTCCTCTCTTTTCTCTAGGCAAAATCAAGGTTGAGGTTCTGCCTCCAATAGAGACCAAAGGGCTGACATCAGACGATGTCACCGACCTCAGTGACAGATGCTTCAGCACCATGAGGGAGACCCTCTTCAGGTTGTCAGGCCGTCCAAGCGAGGCAAAGGACTCATCCTAGAGGCTTCTCCAGTGGTGTCACCGCGTAGTGGTGGCTGAAGGGACCTGTCTGTTCTTGCCAAATACTGAAGGAACTTCTCCTCTGCAGTGATTTCTGACTCTTGGGAGCACCACAGACTGGCACATACAGGGTGTAAAGCCAGCACTAAGATTCCCTTTTGAGTGGATTTCTCTTATGGGTTCATTTTCTCACTTTGAAATATCTCCTTTTTCTGAATTTCTCAGGCATCAAACTTGTGCTACCAAAGGGCTCAATGACCAGAGGGGTGAGTTCCCCCAGCTCTCGCATCTGGCACAGTGTGACAGCAAAACCTGCCTGAGCTCTGCCTCGTGTGACTGTCCCTGCACCTGTGTTCCTGCAGGCTCAGCTCGTGCTGGCCTGGCCCTGTGATGTCCCAGGTGGAAACCACCAGGCAGCAGTTTGTATCAGCACAACCTTGATGCTCAAACAAGGCTGAGAACTGGGTGAAAATCCAGATTTTGGCTTTTCAGCAGCACTAGGAGTGTGGTGTCCTCCCTGGACAGCCCAGAGTACTGCCACCCACCAGTGGGACTCACAGGCCTGTCCCCTTGAGATGCCCTTGTGTCACAACAGCATCACGTTGGGAAACTGCTGCCAGCTCCCTGCCGTGGTGGTGGCTCAGCCTGGTCACATCCCGGTGCCTGCAATGCCCCTTATGGAGGCAAAGGGCTCTGGCGTGCTCGTTTTGTCACTTGTCATGGTCAGCACTGGCCGAAAGATGGTGCCTGTCCCGCGTCTCTGCTGATCTGCGAGGCGGAGCTGCCGCCCTCCGAGGGCTGTGAAACCCCTGCAGAGCCACAGGATTGGGTGAGCTGCAGCTGGAACGGGGCTGGGAAGGCTTGGAAGGCTTCAGCTCCCCTTTTGGGGAACATAAACCCCTTTCCCAGTTAGACAAAAGGGGTTTCCCTGTGCTTTGGGGTGATGGACCAACCGAGCTCCTGGATCCCTCACTCGGAGCTGTGGAATGTTGATGCCCTTGGAGGCTGGATCAGGTCACGGTTCCTGTAGCTTTAGCTCTCCTGTTCATGGCACAGGGGACCTTGGGATAAGCCACCTGGGGCTGCTCAGGTAACCAGCACACCCAGCTCCTGCAGCCTGCATTGGTGGAGTTGTGTTTTTCTGGCATTTTGGGGCTAAAGCCTCAGCTGGGAAAGGCAGGGAGCTCCATGGAAGGAGCCCGTGGGCCAAGCTGGTGCTGCCAGGGGCTTCGTTAGAGGGGCCTTACAGTACAGACTCAGGGGATGGGAAGGGTCGGGGTGGGAGGATGGGAACCAAACCAGCACTTTGTGAGAGTGGCAGATAAAGGGCTGTCATGAAGGGTCAACCCAGGAGGGCCCTGGGAGGGCTCCTGGGGAGGGGAATCATGTCTGACTCCTCCTGGGAGGAGGGAGCAGTGCCTCTGTGTGCAGTTGTCTGCTGTTCACTTTTAATTGGGCTGAGAAAGTTATGTGCTTTACAAAAAATCAACAACACAAAAAGAAATTACACCTTTGGTTATTTAAATAAAGGAGCCTCCTGGTCTTGTGTGGGGGCTGAGGGAGGAGGATGTGGGGTGCTGAGCCCTGAGCTCTTGCTCTTTGCAGGCACCAGGGGCACCTGTCCCCTGCCGTGGCACCTGGCTTGGGGCTGCAGGGACTTGTCCCCACCTTCTCCCTGTGACAGCAAGCACAGGGAGTGTGGGGAGGCAGCTGCCCTGCCTGGGCCAGGTCTGTACTCCACAGGGCAGACAGCACAGCCAGCCCTGTGCCCGCTGCTCCCTGGGAGATGTTATCCCAGGATAATGCTAAGGAAAGGCCAGGTGAAGCTAAGCACCCCCCAGGTCACACACAGCCAGTCTGGCACAGCCAGGCACTCATGGCACGAGGTAAGGCATTTATTTGCTGCCTCTCCAGCAGGGAGAGGGCTCAGAGTCCACTTTGGAAGGAACTGTGTGCCCTTTGGTGAGGTGAGCTGGAAGAGAGAGCGATGGAGATGCCGATGGGAGCCCAGCCTTCTCCTGCTCTGTGCCTTCCTGTAGATGGTGTGGCTTCGTCCCCAGCCTGGGGCTGGAGAGGGAGATCAGAGCTGTGGATGCTCTCGGCTTGCTCCAGCTCCCAGGCACTCTGCTAGAGTTCGTTCTTGCAGGAACCTGGGAAGATTGGGAAAAAAAAATGAATTCAGCAAGATAAATTCTGTTCGTTAGCCTGGCTTTGGTTTGTGTCTTTCCAGGCAGAATGAGACTGACCTGAACCTTTGGGAATGTCACCCACACTTGCTGCTTTCCTTTTGCTAAACAACCCCAGGCTGGCTTCATCCCCCCACACTCAGGAGTGTCACTCTCACCTCCCTGGCATGTCACAGTCCTTGCCTGGGCCCTGTACACAATGTTCCCAAATCCAGTGACAGTAACAGTGACAGTCTTATGCTGGATCAGGGGTAATTCAGACCTAGAAGGGCCAAAATCGTTATGGCTTAAAGAGCTCTGAGCTGGTGCCTCTGCTGATGGTTTAAGGAAGAGAAAATGGGATTTTTGGTCATTGCACACATCCCCACTGAGCAGTTAATTAGGGAGTGCAGTTGGAGGGTAGCATTCAGTTGGGAAATGCTCCACCAGGCACAGAACAGGGATGGCTGAGTAACTCCATGGGATGCCCTGCGAGCCCCAGAGCTTGCTGGAGTATGACAGGACATCTTTGTGTCCTACAGGGATTTGCAAGACCACAAAAAGAGACAAAAACAGGTTTTGCTTGCTGAGACACACTTGGCAGAAATTAGTTTCGGGACTTTGGAGTCATCCCTTGGAATGAATCCATGTTACCTTGTGATACTGCTCACATTCCTCTGTGCTGTCACTAATAATATGTGCAGGGCACTACTAGAAAACTCAGCCTGCTGGAACACTCAGTGGTTCTGGTAATTACCCCTTTCTGAGATGGTTTTTAAGTGTCTATTTGCAGCTACTTTGTCTTCAAACAAGTTCTTTGAATTATTTTTCTCCCCCAACCATTACTGCAAGCACTGAGCTGGGACTGGATATGCCCTGAACCAGTTTCTCCTGAGTCTTTCCAAGACTTGCTTCAGCAAGTTGCACACCCCAGCCATGCCTAGTTTCTGGAATTATTTAGTGGGAAAACGAGCTGCAGAGAGCTGCCTATCAAAATAAAAGAGTTCAGATGGTTGTGTTCTGCTTGGAGTTAAGGGATCCAAGGGGATGCTGTCCCTCTGCGTGGTGGGGACACCAGGCAGGACTCCCCCCCTCCAGCCATTTCACACGTGACAGCTCTCACTGGGGTCCCTTCCTCAGTTTGCTACTTCAGAGACCCTCTCTGGTGCCCTTACTGGTCTGTAAACTTCCAAAAGAAATCCCTAAAACTTCCCAGGCTCATAAATCTGCCAACTTCTGCATGCTCCCTAAACTTCCCTGATTGACTTCTTGGACTGTTAATTTCCTAAGAGCCGGGGGTTCTTTTCTAAGGATCGAGGTATGAGGAAGAGACAGCAGCTGAGAGGTGTTGCCTGCCACATGTGACCCACTGCTCCTAGTGCCTCCCTCAGCTCTGCCCCACAGCCACGTTTCCATGTGCCAATCCTACAATTTTTGGCTGCTACAAGGGCAGTCAGATGGTGCAGCCGTAGAAACAGCTTTGAAATGAAGCTAATGGGCTGTTTGTGTTCATCCTTTATTAATTACAGGCTGCTGAGCTTGAGGCAGATCCAGATTAACGGTGGCATATGTGTCACTGATCTCGCTGGCCCACATCTGTTCCCCGTGGCCACGGTGGCTGGAGGGAGATCCTTCCCCACTGCTTTTTCCAGGCACTTACAGGTCTCCAGCCTCTCCTCCAGGAAAGAGATCTGCTCACTCAGGGAGTCGATCCTGTCCAGCTGCTGGAGGGAGTGGGACAGGCGGCTGATGGGGTCTGCACCGACATCCTCTGGGGGCATCAGGTTGTGGAAGGGAGCCAGCACCAGCTGGAGCTTCTGCAGGGAGAAGGGGAGCTGTGAGTGCATCCCCCCGGCCAGGAGGACCACCCGGGGGATGCAGCACCCACCAGGGAGAGCTCGTGGGGCTGTGGTTGTGTTCAAAGGGCTGGAAAAGCCTCGGCGTGGGCGCTGCCGGCGGCGGGGAGCACAGCTGGGATTGCTGCTGGGATGTTAAAAATAGAGCCGGGGAGGAGGGAAACCCTGGCTGCAAGCAGCCCCGGGTGGGAGCTGGCTGAGCAGGAGCAGGGCAGGGGGATGTGCTGCATCTCACCTGCTCCAGCGCTTCCACTCTGCTCCTCAGGTCCTTCATTTCTTCCTTCATTTCACTGGAGGGACCTGAAAAAGTGACCGAGGGAATGTCAGTGAGTAAAAGCCCACTGCTGAGGTGAGGTGGAAGCTGCCGGGGGAGAAAGACATGGCTGCGGGGCTCTGGCCAAGCTCTGCTGCTCTCCACCCCCAGGTTCTGCCCCGTGGGGATCATCCCCCAGAGCATCAGCTGGACTTGCTGGCATCTACTCCAGCTGACAAAGGCACACACTGCTCCTGCAGCACCTGCAACAAAGTGGGGAGGGTCTCAGGCAGTGGGGTGATGCTTAAAGGACAAGAGATCTGGTGGATCCCGGTCTTTTGTGCCCGTGCTGCGAAAAAACACCCAGCTCTGCCCTGTGCTGTGGTGGGCACGAGGGATTGTCCCTGCTGAGGGCCCTGGACAGGGATAGAGGCAGGTGAGGCACGTGCAGGCGGTGCCCTGCTGTCCCAGATGTTTGCTGCGTGATGCCCGTGCTGGCCTCAGCGCATTATTACTCACGGTACGAGTTTGAAGCGTCACAGCGCGTACCAAAAGTAATAATGGGCCGTCACCAGCGGCGCCCGCCGCTCCTCCTGGCTCCGGACCTGCCCTGTGGGAACGAGGACGGTGACGGAGAGAACAGACACATCCCAGACACCTCCAGCCACAGCCAGGCCCTGTCACCCTCACAGATGGATTTGCGCTCAGGGGAAGTTGTTCGGGCGGGAGAAGCACTCCCGGGTCAGCAAGAATAAAGCTGAGGGGCTCTGGCTGTTGTCCCCTCTCCCATCTCCTGGCATCCCTGCGGTGTTCCCTCAGCTCTCACTGCAGGCCCCCAGCAGCTGGGGCTCAATGTGGGGTTACCTGCTTGGCTGGAGGTGTCTGTCCCAGGCGCTGGCACCAGGGGCTGGCAGCCCTTGTCATCAGCAGCGAGGCTGAAGCCATCCCGGCAGGCGCAGTGGAAGCTCCCGGCTGTGTTGATGCAGAGCTGGCTGCACCCGTGGCTCTGGCTGGCACATTCATCCACGTCTGGAAAACAGGAACAGCTCTGTGAGGAGGGGGACAGGGTGAGGGGCACAGGTGGCTTAGGCACAGGGGGGCTGCAGTGGAGCCCCAGTGAGTGCCCCTCAAGCAAGCTAGTGTTTGTGCTGGGCACAGCTCTGGGTGTCTCAGCACCACCAGTGCCTGAGACAGCCCTGGATAAACCTGGAGGGGGTCTGGCCTCCTCCCCTCCTCCTGCTCCCCCTACAACACAGCCAGAAGTAAAAGCAGTGGTCAGAAATGTCCAAGCTCTGGCCAGGCGGGCGCAGGCAGCGCTCGGCTCTCATCCCGGATTTATGGCCGGGGTTTTGGTTCCAGCCAGCTGTGGCGAGGAGCTATCAGCCTTTCAAGTGTGTACAAAACCCAGTAACCTCTCCTCACACGGGGGAGTTATTAAAGCTGTTCCCACAAAGCAGAAAGAGCTGAAGCGCTTCCCACGCCCGGGCAAATCTGTTTTAGGCAGTGGGAAAATCCTTTCCCCCGGAGCTGAAGCTGTCAGCGATGGGCCCAGCCCTGCCTGGCCCAGCATGGGTCAATGCCACACTCCTCCTCTGCCTTACAGGAGGCTGGAAAGCTGGGAAAAGCTGGGAAATGCAGTGGCAGGGGTTTGGAGCTCTGGTGTGCACCACACTGCCCGATTTCCCTGTGCTGTGATGAGCACCGGGCTGTTCCTGTGCTGGAGAGGAGCCTGGATATCACCAGGCTTCCCCTCCACCCACAGATATTTTTGGTTTATGGAGCTTTACTCTCTGCAGTAAAAGGGCGTTTTAGTTTACAGCAGGAGTTTACAAAAGCTGGGAGGGATGATCATGAACACACGATCTCAGGCCAGCCCCACAAGAGCTCTGTGCTGCAGAGAGGCTTTTGCTAGAGTGCTCGCAGCTCTGCTCACATGGACCCAGCACGGAGCAGCAGGCAGAGAAAATGGGGATGCCAGAGCTGCACAGGAGGGCTGGGAGCACTGAGGCAGCCAAAGGGAGGTCAGACCTCCCCCGGGAGCCACACTTCCCAACCTTTCCTGGAGTACGTGTGGCATGTGAGTGCAGAGGGACTGAATCAGACACGGGCCAAGGTCTGATAGGTGCCACAACGCTGGTCCTTGCCCCCCCCGAGGGGTTGGTGAAGGGCAAAGGACACCCAGAGCCCCACGGCAGCTGGGATGCTCCCAGGAGAAGCTCTCCCAGCAGCAGCAGGGCAGGTATGACACAGGGAGCAGGGACAGGGGGGGACATGGCCAGTACCTGTCTGGCAGGCTCGCCCCGTCCAGCCGGGGGGGCAGGAGCATCTCCCGGGGAAGGCGCAGCTCCCGCCGTTCTGGCACGGCTCCCAGCAGAGAGCTGTGGGGGGGAACACCAGCACAGCATCACCCAGCAGCTCCGGGGGTCCCCAGCTCCCTCCTCCCTGGAAGCGTGCACACCCCAAAACACACCAGCACCCCACAGCGGGGTTGAGACGCCCAGGGGGAGCGGGGCTCAGGATGGGTGGAAGGAAGAGGAGCTGGAAAGAAGCTGAGGGGCCTGCAGGCAGCAAAGATGGGAGGCAGGAGGGCAACAGGCAGCAGCAGCCCCCGGTGCCACGCTCTGAGCTCGTCTGGGGACAGACTGGCTGCTGCTGTGGCTTGCATTTGTTGCCTTCTGAAAGCATCTCTCATCCATTCCTGCTGATTTAGATGGGAAGGACTTGTTTTATTTATCCTCTGGTAACTATAAAGGTAACAAGTGATCCCAAAGAAAAAAGGCCCAGGAGGCAGCGGAGAAAAGCTGGGAATTAATCAGATATTGAACCACATTCGGCTGTGATGCTGAAAATTTAATTCAGGGAGAATCCACCTGACAGACAGAGGGTTGGTGACTGAGAGATGTGGTCTGGGGCCTCCTGCAGGAACACGAGGGGTCTGGGGACGGGCAGTGGCCCCGGGGTGACCCAGCAGCTCCTTACCTCTGTTACAGCCGAGCGTGTGGCCGTTCGCTCTGCTCCAGCCAGGACAGCACGAGGCCGTGGGCTCGGGCAGCTGCCTGTACCTCTGCCTGTAGGCAACCCTGTAGATGGTCCTGCAAGGCAAGCATGGGCTGAGCTGGGTGCCCCAAACCCGTGTCCTGCTCCCACAGCAGCTCAGGGGCTGGCATCCCCACCGCTGGGGACGGAGCAGGATCTCTGCTGCCGCAGCCCCCGGGGCAGGGGCAGGGGCAGGGGGCTCACCTGTAGGTGCTGCAGAGGCGGTGGCCCTGGCAGGTGGTGAGGTAGGGCTGGTACACGGGCTGCACGTGGGACTCGGCGTGGGCGCTGCGGCGGCTCGGCGGCCCCGCGGCCGAGCACACCCTGCGGCTGAGCACAGAGCGGTCAGCCCCAGGGCCGGACACGGCCCGAGCTGCCCTCGCTGCACACGGCCAGTGGACAGCAGTGGCTGCTTGCCCCAGTGACCTGGGAAGCCACTTCAAGCTGTTTCGGGTCAGTGACACAACTCTGGAGCACTGTGAGTGGCGCGGGAGCTTCCTCTCCCGTCCCGGGGGAGCAGCTGGGACCCAGATTTAGGGGTGATTTACTCACTACGTTCATTGTCTCCCTTCCCCTAAAATCACTCACTTTCTGGGCAGATTTTTCCTTTCCGAGACTTTTGAGTTCCTGAAACGGATGTTCCTGTGGTCATCATGAAATTAATGATTTCACAGGAAGGGTCAGGCTCTCCGTAAAGAAAATAGAGGTTGGATAAAAGGCTCTCCCCAGCCTTCCTATGATAAGTGTTATCCAGTCAGAAACTTTCCCAAGGTTAACAGCCAAAGTGGTCTTGGTTAAACATCCTTTTTGTTTCAACAATTTCCAGCCCAAGCAGGTCAATCCCACTGAGGAACCCATCTACTTGTCTCAGCCTCCCAGCTCAATTAGAAACTAAAATAAAAAGCCTGGGAATTAACATGGACATCAGATGGCTTCCATTAACTCCAGAAAACTCCTCTCAGCCTCATGATTAATGTTATAGAAGATGCAATTTTTAAATGGCAATTGTTTGTAAAATTCAGAACAAAGTTTTAGCTGCAGCCTGTGCGTGTGAGTGAGGAATTCAGCTGTGGTTTCAGTCCTGGACAGAATGTGAAAGGTTTGATGCTGGAGGAGCATTTCAGTGTAAAAACAAACTTTGTAGAAAATGTGAGCTGTGTCTGGGGGCGGGTCTTGAGCTCCAGCTCCTCTCAGCTGGGGAAGAAACTGGGACACTGAGCTCTGGGCTTCCTCAGACCCAGCAGGAGCTGAGCTGTGCCTGCCCAGCCTGTGCTGGGATCCAGGGAGTTCTCCCAGACCCGTTTCTCAGAAAGGGAAGGGGAATCGCTGGAGCTGCCACTGCTGGGCTTGCAGGACCATGGGCCCCAGCAGCATCCTGGGGAGCACAAAGCACAGCCCGGGCCTTTCCACACCACTGTCCCTGGATGTCCATCAGAGCAGGGAGCTGCATCCTCCTCTGATGGGAGCTGCATCCTCCAATGGCAGCTTGTTCACAAGGCTTGATCTGTGTGCTAGCAGGATTTCACACATACTCTCATGAAGGATGTGCTTGAAAGAGACAGTAATAACTCCTGAACAGCTCAGAGCCTGATGAGCTTTTGACTCTCCTGGACAAAAAGCCCAGAGCACCTTTGTGTCCCTGCATGGAGTTAAACAGAGCTGGGACATTTCCTCTGAGGAGAGGTGTTTCATCTTCAGTGAGAAAGCAAACAACCAGCAACGGGCTGCTGAGCCCTGGAGAGCTTTTTCCACCTCCTCACCAGCCCAGAGAGCCACGCAGGGCTGTTCCCCCCCCCAGAGAGGATATGCCTCGCCCTGGTGGGTGGAGAACACACCTGAGAGGTGCAGAGAAAACAGAGCCTTACCCTGCCTGGGCAAAGCCCTCGGTGCTGCTGGTGCTGAGGATGAGGAGGAGTCCCCAGAGGAGGCAGCCGGGGCTCCGCATGTCCCGTCCCTCCCGCGGCACCACCGGGTCCCGCTCTTCCGTGGGATGCGCTGGCTCCTACTGCATGGCTCGTCCTTCAGAGGGGATCCCTGCAAGCAGGAGAGCAGCGCTGTGACCGTGAGGGAATTTCAGGAAAAAATTCTTCACTGAAAGGGGGATTTGGCACTGGAATCGCCTGCCCAGGGAGGCGGTGGAGTCACAATCCCTGGATGTGTTTAAAAAAAACACTGGACGTGGCACTCAGTGCCATGGTGTAGCTGATGAGGAGGTGTTAGGTCAAAGGACTTGATGATCTCAAAGGTCTTTTCCAACCCAGTTCATTTTGTGGTTCTGTGAGGTGTCCCTGCCCAGCTGGTGACATCCAACAGAGCCGTGGGGACAAAGCCCGGGCAAGGTGGGAGCTGCTCCAGGCACAACCCCGCTCATCTCATCACTGTGGCACAATATTAATTCAGGAATTGCTCTTGATTTACCTCGGGGGATGCCTGGAGATGCTCTCAGGGCACCAGGGGCTGCACAGTTGTGCGTTGAGGGGCAGGGAAGGGACGTGTTGTGCCTGAAACTCGCCGCCAGTTCCAGGCATCGAGGGCAAAACAATGGCCCATCATTTCTTAATGCACACAGCATTGTAAAGCTGTGTTTTCCCACCACATAACACACTGAAATCTGATCTTCTTCTCTTTAAAACACAAATTCGTGACAGAGAAAAGCGCTGTAAGGGCCATATGTACCATCTGCAGAGTCGGCTCTGAGGCACAAACCGAGAGGTTTTGATTTTCTAGCAGAGGACAAACACGAAACAAGGCTGAGGAGGGTCAGTAACAATATCCAATTTAAACAATATCCCATTTAAACAAACCACTCGGCCTCCGGATGGCAGCAGCTGAAGGAAAAAGAAATAAAGAAACCCACCTTAAATATGCACCAATTAAAGAAAGAATCAGACCTTCTGATTAAACTTTCTGAAAGGGGAGGCTACACAACAAGAAACCTCCTCCTGAGACTGTAGATCTGGTGAGCTGCAAATCAACTTTCTAAAATCCCCAAGTGCTGTGGGGAGGGATTGGACTGGAAAATTGCAGTTTGATCCCCAAACTCCATTGGGAAGTCTCAACTCTCAGACAGGTTGTTACAAATAACCATGGTAAATCTGCAGACCCTGCAGGTCTCCAAGCCCTTCTCCAAGGCACTCAGGATCACCCTTTCCTTGGTGCAGGAGAAGAATCTGAGGCAGGGGGAAATGGAGATTCACATCTGGAGAGAAAACAGCCTGGTGCCTTCCTGTCCCTTAATATCAAATGTCAAATATCCCAGCAGATTTTCATGCAAACCCAGCCCTGAGGATGGAAGGAGAATTTTGGTGCTTTAAAGCATGTAGTCCTCCATTCTCCTTCAAACACAGCAATTAATTTCATTTCCTAATTATGAATTTATCATACCTCCACCATCAGGAAAGCAAATCTTGCTTGTCCTGCAGGAAAGCATTTTTAAAAATAGTGAAGGAGCTTTCCCTCTCCCCTCTCCCTGTCCTCCTGGAGACATTCCAAGGACACTGGTGTACAGACACCCACCAACTCCCCTTTGCTCCATTAGCCAGCTTTTCCCAGGGCTATACTGGGACACAAACCCTCCCTACAACCCCAGATCCCGGGCTCCCAGTGCTGCTCCTGAAGTCTGGAAGTCAAACTCTGCCAACCATCTCCATCCTCCCACAGGATTCCCGTGGCTGCCATGGGAGCTTTCCTTGTGGGGATGGCAAGAAACACAGGGCACGAGCCTAAAATACAGAGAGTTTGTTTTTCCCCTTTGAACTGGAGCAGCACTGCCCTACCTCGAGCACTCAGAGGATCCTTCTGGGTTGTAAAATTATGGTTGCTTTACCAGAAAAAGCTGTAAAAGCAGAAAATACGATAGTCTAGACTTGTCTTTTTTACGGGTTTAAAAAATCAACCTCTTTAAAGCTGCTGAAGATCCTCCAGCCTGTTGCCACCATCTATTCCATGCGTTTTTAAAGCACAGAACTTAAGGAAGAAAAAAAATATGCTCAAGAAAGAAGTAAATACTTTTTTTTTGTCTTTGCCTTTTAAGCCTCTCAAATGAAGAGGTGAAGCCCCGTGGTCTGACAAGTAAAATTATGTCTTAGGGGTCAGCAAACCCTCCTTGGCTCACCACGTGCTCCTGCGAGTCTGGGGGTCCCTGTCTCACCAGCCAGAACCATTCACAAAATTCTCCCAGATTCACAAAATTCTGCCCTTGCCTCACCTGCCACAGCAACCGAGGGGACACACAGCCCCACGGTGCAGGTGAGCAGCACTTTCTCCAGCTGTGCCGAACCAAGGCTAAAACTCCAGCTGACGGCAGCAGGAGTTATCGTGCTCCGGCTGCAAAGGGATGAGAGAATCCAGCCCCCGGCGAGGATGCGATGACTCTCCCGGGACAGCCACGGCTGCACTTTTCCGGACAGCCTGGCCTGGTTCTGCAGGTGAAACCGCGGCTCCAGACCCGCCTGTGCCCCCAGAGGCGAACCCTCCCGGGGAGGGTCAGCACCGGCCGCAGGGGGATGGATTCCATCTCCACCAGCTATCCACCTCCAGCTGTTCCCTGCGCAGGCTGGGATGCGGTACCGCGGCATGGAGCGGGACACGGGGCTGGTGACACCGCGGAGGGGGCTGTGCCACTGTCCGGCGGGGCACGGGGACACCGGGGCCGCGGGGACACCGTTAGCACGCAGGGAGCCCGTACCGCCGAGGGCTGCGGGGAAGCGGGTGTCCCCGGGGGGCTGCAGGTTCTGCAGGGACCCGGTTACCGGCGGGGCTGCGGGGACGCGGGTGTCCCGGGGGGATCTGTGGGGACACGGGTGTCCCGGGGGGAGGCAGGGACGCGGATGTCCCGGGGATGCTCCCCGCGGCC
>WAAG01089865.1:307476-323225 GCA_013390105.1 Tichodroma muraria
AAAAGAGGAATGGCATTTGCTGTTCTAGGACAAATTCTTCTGCTCAGGCTTTTCATGAAGCTGTTTGTAAACTTTACACTTCAGTTTAAGCTTTGGAGCAGCCCCTGTTCTGCAGAGCTCTGTGAGGAAAATGACCTCCCACTATTCTATTCTGTCCCATATTGTTCTCAGCTGCGTCAGCTGCACACCAGCTACCTCAGTGGAAATCTAGAGGAGTCCACTGATGGCAGTGGGATAAAACCAGGTCAGACCAAGAGAAGGACTTGACCCATAACTCTCGCTCTGTTGTCACCAGTGGCTCAGGACTCTGCATATTAAACCCGAGACCTGAGCCCCACAAAGTGATTTTTCTTTTCCTTTTGGCCTGAGTAAGGACTTCAAAAGCATTAATTGTCTCAGGACCAGTGTGCTATAACTTAAGGTGCCCACGGGGACAGCCAGCAGCTGAGCTGGAGCTGTGCAAAAACAAATGCAGGAACGGAGCACCATCCCATAGCCAGCTTTATTTTCCCTCACATGCACATTTGAATTTTTACTTACATTTAGAGGAGGCAGCAATGGCTGCAGTGTAAAATCTGGGAAATGATTCATCCCACCCAAGAACAAACTGAGTTTTGTGGCTTTCTGTAAAATTTCCCTGGCAAAACCTGGCAGTGGTCCCCTGCCCCACTCCCCCGGTGAATCAGCACATGGGAAGTGTGGTGGGGTAGCTGGGAGCTGCAGGATGGCTCAGCCCCTTCACCATCCCAGGGAACAGCTCAGCAGAGAGCCTTTCACACAAGAAATGTTTGCTCTGATTATCTTTCTCATCCAGGGAAAGTCTCCAGCTGCAGGAGCCTGCCCTAGGCTGAGGGCAGGACGGGGATCCCCACGCTCGCTTTGGGAGAGAGGGAAGAACAGTTCTGATCCCACCCTTCTCTTTGCAGAGACGCTTTTGTTTCCCTGTCTGGTCTGGGACCTCTTCCCTGGTGTTTCTCCCAGCCCTGCTGCTGCTGCTGGGGCTGTGGGGAGGGCTCGTTTACCCCAATTTGTTGCAGTTTGTAAATCTGCCTCCTCCGGGCCAGCCCCATCTGCAGCAGCAGAGCCTGGGAAAAGGCTCAAATGAGCCTCCGGACCAGATCCAATTTCTCATCCTTACCTCCAGGGGAACTTGGGAGAGCTGGTAGTGGAACAGCAAGAGAGGGGGGAGTAGCTCCGTCGGCAGATCCCGGGGAAGAACAGTGAGAATCTGCCGGGGCAGATCTGTGTTTTCCACTGCTGCCCAGAGGTGAGGTGGATTTTTGAGGATGCTCCAGCTCCAGCCACAGCGGCCTTCCACAGCCTCCCAAGCACCGCCAGACCTTCCCAATCCAGCTTGAAATTCATTTAATCACTGACAAAGCCTTGTTGTTTCTTTCTGTGTTTGATTCTCTGCTCATGGGGCTGGTTCCATGAATGCTGGACCCTGAGAAAAAATACGCTGGGTTATTTCTACCAAGAGCCCTTCACTGGTGTGGTTCTGTTCCATATTCCTGTGCAGCCAGACAGTGCCTGGGTATCCCAGCCATTCCTTTATCCCAAAATATCCTGGGTGCCTCACTGAAAGCCTCCTGCCTGCACTGTGCAATGGCACAGGTGAGGAAAGCAGGACCCACAGGCACTGCAGACAGCATGAAACCCACCCAGCTCCGTGGTTATAAATCTGGGAGGCTTTGCTGAGCTCCTGGTGCGCACACCCAGCATGATCCAGGCTTGGCTGTTAGTCAGGACAAGCCTCGCTGGGAGAGCCAGGACAGTCCCTGCCCACATCCCTGTCCTGCCCCACATCCCACTCGGGTCTGGGCTGAATTCAGCAGCACACAGAGGGAGCCCAGGGCAGGGAGCAGAGCGGGGAGGATGGACAGCGTGGTGATGTATCAGAGGTATCCAGAGAGCAGGCAGAGGGAAAAGGGAGGGAGTTACACAAAGAAAAGAGATTAGCTAAGAATTCCCAGCTATCTCGCATGAATTTGTGCAAGTGCTTGCAGCCTCTACATGCACAGGAGGTAAAATTTACCCACTGGCTTCTCCTCCCCGTGCAAACAGCCTGAGTGCCAGTGGGGTGACTTAAAAATAACAGTGCTGGGGGCTGGGCTCTGCTCGGAGCAAAGCCGCGCTCAGCACGTGGCTGGCAGCAGATCCAGCCTCGCCGGGAGCAGGTGGAGGCTGCCTCACACACCTGTGGGATGCTTTACACACCTGTTCACTCCGTGCTGGGTTTTCAACCATCCCCAAGGCTCCCGGCATCCCAGAGCAGGGGCAAAACCCACTCTGAGCTCACAAGGACGCCCCTCTGTCCCCCGCTGTGCAGCCCCCGGTGGCCATCCCTGCCCGGCCACCCCAGGGTCCAGCGGCCCCGGGCACCGTCCCAGTGTCCCCGGTGTCCCCGGTGTCCCAGGTGTCCCCGGCATGGCCGGCCGCCGGCCGTGCACAGGCAGGAGGTGGCTGCCGAGGTGGAAGGGCGGCTTTTTATGCTTTTCTTCCTGTATAAATCAGGCCGGGGATGGACAATCCCAGACAGGACTTCCTGTGTGTGTTGTGAGCTGATAACGGGCGCCGCGAGGAGAACAAACACGGCCGCCCCGAGGGGGAGAGGGGCCACGGGGCGGGACCCCCACGCCGAGCCCACCGGGGCTGACACGGAGAGGAGGCAGCCACGAGTCCCCGGGGACACGGGGAGGGACAGGGCTGCTCGCCCAGGCTCCCTCCTGAGCCTCACACCAGGCCTGAGCTGGGTGGGACCCATCCCGCCTCTCTGGGGCGCGTTTTGGCAGCTCCCACGGCAGCCGCCTCCGGTTCCCCCTCAAAGGGGGACACCGGGGACCCCCACAGCACCAGGGACCTGTGCCAAGCGCGGCAGGGCTGGCGGCCACCTCCTCAAGAGGGACCGTGTCAATGCTGACGGCCGGTGGAGCACCTCCTGGCGTATTCGTGACCCCCCCGAAATTTGGGGTACGAGGCTGTGCTCAGGTTACTGTCACCCTGTCACACGGCGCCTGTGTTGGGGAGCAGAGAGGTGCGTGCTTTGGGCCACTAAACCTGCAGGATGTCACCTGACAAAGGTGCTCCCTTGAGGGCCAGGCAGCAGAGAAGTGTGGAAACAACAGCCCTGATGCCCTGATTTTCAAGCCCGTTCTGGTGCAAAACTGATTGTATTCCAAATTTAATCTGTGTGTGTGCGTGTGACCTCAGTTCTGGGCAACCAAAGGAGGAGCAATGCAGCTTTTAGCGGGATTTTGATGCAGTTTTTAGTGGGATTTTGATACAGTTTTTAACGGGACTTTGGTACTCCGATCCAGACTGAAAGCAGAGGCACTTAGAAGCAGGAGGGCTGTGGCACTGGCAATTATTCCTCGACTCTCCAGGCCCCCACAGCGGCCCGTGGGTTCTGCCCCTGTCCCAGCAGAGTGCCTGGCATGGGTTTTGGGCCACGTGCCACCCGGGGCTCCCCTGTGTCCCCAGCTCGTGCCGGCAGCTCCTGCGCAGGCTCACGAGGAGCGCGGAATTGCTCCCACCCTGATTCAGCAGAACAGCGCTCTGGGCGAATCCCCCGGGAGCTGCAAAATATTCCTGTGTTTATTTATATAAATGCATGGCTAAAGAAAGCCCCCTCTTGTTTTCCTTGGCAGAAAGGGTTTTAGAGGCTGCCCATCACCCTCCCCAGCAGCTGGTGGTTGTGCACCCCGTGTGTGAGCGTTCCCAGTGTGCAGGCATTCCCAGCCGAGGGAATCTTTGGAGCACAGCTGTCCAGGGGAATCTCCCCCGGGGCAAAAATGTGTGCCTGGGTGCTCAGATTAACTGCAGGGAGGCTCAGGCTCCCTCTTTTCCTCTCAGCGATGGGTTTTAAGCAGCACCTCCCTATGGAAAGGGGTCACGTGGGTGGCTTGTGGCACTTGTGGGGTGAGGGATCTCAGATCCAGGGCTGAGACCTCTCCCCACCATCAGCACACACACAGGCTCAGCCCTGCAGTGCACAACGTCTCCAGAACTCGCCCCAAAACTCTACACCCAAATTTTGTCATCTGCAAGGAGCCCTGCGTGGCCCTGTGCCTCCTGTCCTGGGGTGAATGCAGGTCACAGGGCACAACAGGGACATCATCCACCCGCAGCTCTGAGCGCACACGGAGCCAAGCAGGGAGCAGGAGCGCAGGAGTGAAATGGGATGTGTGGGAAACTCTTCCTGCTTGCCCAGGGTTTGGAGCCCCGGGCAGCGGCCGCCGGAGCGGGGAGCGGTCAGCGGGGGCCACATGAGTGGAGGGGTTTAAACCTGAAATTGTGACGCCTCGTCTTGTCCTCCCAGGGAAGCTGGTGCTGGGGGAAAACCTGGGAGGCAGCCAAGGCCCAGTTATAGGGTGGGAGGGAGGGAAGGAGGGAGCCAGAGGGTGTTGATGCCACACACCTGGCCGTGCCGGCCGTGCCCACACCTCTGCCAGCGCCTCCCATTGTCCCCAAAGCCTCCTGCTGGCATCTCCAGCCCGCCCCAAGGTGGCCTCCTGTGTAGCCCACAGTGACAGGTGGCAGTGGGACCCCCCAGAGCAGAGCAGCCACTCTCTTTGTGCAGCTCTCTCATTCCTCCTGGAAGTCTCCATTTTTGCAATAAAGACATTTCCCAAAGTCTCTGGCACCCCTAAGGCCTCCTCTCCAAGTGACTGCTCATTAACACCAGAAGCTAATTGCTAGCAAATTGTTAATTAGGTATTTGACATCACATTGCACAAGGAGCTGGTCCTAATCCCATTTTCCAGCTGGAGGTACAGGGGTGGGTGCTTCAGCAGTGTCTGGTAGGACCCAGAGTGGGCAGTTCCCATAGGAGCAAGGTGGGCAGAGTGACACACACACAACCTTTGGAATGCTTCAGCTGCACTCTGAGGGCTCAGCCTCCCCTCTCACTCCTGACAGACAGTTCAAGGAAAGCCTGATAAGAGAAGGGGAGAAAGTGAGTGAGACGGGGAGCACAGATTTAATATCGTGCAAGTGGGTGTCTTGAACACGGGCAGCAAAGGTTGGGGGAGAAACTCCTGCTCTGCAGGACTGGGACCCCAGGGTAGCCAAGGTGGGGACGTGGCCATGCCTTGCTGCTGCTGTGACTGCGGGGAGCACAGAGGTGGGAAAAAGCCCAGAGCCTCCCTTTGGCCAGGCCAGCGTGGTGAAGGGCTCCGTTTTCTGCCCTTTGGTGGGAGATAAGGTTTCAGGGCTGTCCCGGGGGAGCAGCTTGTATCACTCACAGATACTGCCCTGGCTGCAGAGAGCATTCAGACACTCAGGAAACGCTGGAGCAGGGCCCTGCCTTTGAGAAAGCCGTGGAAAGACAGCCAGGATGGGTCAGCTCTGTGCTGCAGGGGTGCAGGGTCTGTAAAACTGCAGGGCTTCTCCTGCTGCAAATCCCTGTGGAGAGAAATTGCCGCACACCAAGGAAGGTACCTGGGCTTATTGCCGGGCTGGGAATCCTGCCCATTCCCTCCAAATCCCCCGAGGTGTGAGGCGACGTGGTCCTCGCACACCCCTGGTGTCTGCCTTGGAGCCAGCTCCCACCAGCACAGAAAGATGGGAAAACGTTTTCCACCGCAAAAATTACACACTGTTAATCCAGCTGCCCCTTTCTTGCACCAGGAACATCTCTGTGGATGCATTAGCAATCATTAATTTATTTTTGACGACAGAGTCCAAACTCTAAATGCAGAGCTTTGCTTTCAGAGAAGATCCAAAACACGCATTTTGAGTTCTCAGCCAAAAGTGACGCCAAATTATCAGTCAGGTGAGGGCTCCCACAGGCCTGCCATTTATTTCATGGAATCCCAGACTGATTTGGGTTGGAAAGGAGCTTAAAGCACATCCCATTCCACCCCCTCCCATGGGCAGGGGCACCTTCTCCTATCCCAGGTTGCTCCAAATCCCATCCAACCTGTCCTTGGACACTTCAGGGATCCAGGGGCAACCCCGGCTTCTCTGGGCACCCTGTGCCAGGGCCTCCCCACTCTCCCAGGGAAGAATTTCTCCGTCATATCTAATAAAAATCTACATTCCTTCAGTTTAAAGCTGTTCCTCCCTATCCTATCACTCCATGTCCTTGGATAGGTGACTTCTGGGCAATTCCATCCTCAGCAGAGTCCTGAATGCTGAGCCCTCCTCTTCCTCTTCCCTGCCTGCAGCCAACAATCTCTTTCCCAGCAGCTCCTACTGATCACTGTAGATGACAAAAACTGACATTTTAAATCTCCCCAGTCGCAGAACGAAACACCTGCAACTGATTAAGAAGTTTTCTACCTCAAAAAAAGAAATTTGTGCATGGGGAAAACGCACTCCAAGGGCTGGTTCTGATCTGGTTGTGTGGGACAAAGTCCAGAGGAGGTCTCCATGGAGAAGACCTGAAGAATGGACGGGACGTTACCCTAATGGAGTTGCACAGAAATGATCCAGCCAAATAACACCCAGCTGAATAGAGCTCCACAGCCTTTTTATAAAATTAATAAGGCGTGTAAGAGATAAGTGTCTCCCATTAGTGGATTTAATACCTTGGCTTAAAAGTCCTACCCAGGAAACTTCCATGGCTTTTCTGCTGACTTCGCTGGATCTCAGCAGCATAAGACAGAAGTGGAATTCAGCCTAAAAGTCAGACAGTGAATGCAGAAGTCAGGACTTAGGAAAAAGATAAAAAAAAAAAAAAAAGAGCTGTTGATATTTCTCCTCTCTGACACGTCGCAGTCTGTCAAAATGGCCACTGCCTTTATTTTGTTTAATCACTTATCTCCATGGAGGGAAGAGGAAATTCCCAAGAACGCACGGTCGTTAAAAATATTAGCCAGGGCCTGGTGATTATTTTTGGTAGCTAAAAACTTCCTGGCTGAGGGGTCCGAGTTTGCATTGGACTCGAGTAAATGTTTTAGGATAACTTTCATAAATACCCATTATACTCAAACCAGTGGGCAGTTTACAATTCAGCTGGGAAGGGCGGGGACATGTTTCTCTTTCTTTTGTTCTGCCTGGCCTCATGCTAAAGTGCATAGATCCACACTGAATTAGCATTTAGCTATTTTCTTGTATCCTTAAATAAAGGACCAGTTCACACAGTCAGAAATCTCTGTTTCCTTTCGGGCAGGAAAAAGGAAGTGAATGCGAGGGGCAGATTTGGAGTTTGCTTGCAAGAACAATTGAACTCCCATCCAGAGGGGAAGGGGATCTGCGTCAAGAGGAATTCACTTTTTTTTCTCTCTCTCTCTCTCTCTCTCCTTNCTGGAAGGGAAGAGAAAAATGACCTTTAGTTTGAAAGCCTCAAAGAATAAAGGTCTGAGCCTTCAGAGCTGCCTGCACAAATTTAGTCATAAAGGCTTTTTCCTGACAAAAGGCTCCCGGGGCCGCTCGCGCCGTCCTTCAGCGGCTGCGGACGCGGCTCCGGCTGCTCCCCTCTTACTCACCCCAGGTGAAGGGCGGCACCCAAACCTGTCAGCAGCTCCTGCCCACCAGGGAACAGGCCCTGGTCCTTTCTGAAAGATACCTGCCTTTTTTCTAGCTGGTGGGGAGGATGAGATTTAGAGGATCCCCTTGCCTCGCTCCCCCAAAATCTTATTTATTGATGTGTGTGCAAGCAGGCAGGGCATTGACTCAACCTGTTATGTGGCCAGCACCTCTCACTGGCCCCATTTTGGTCCCTTTACTGTACGCCACAAACCCCTCTCTCCAGCTTCTCTGGGCAGAGGGTGTGCACTGAGCTCTCAGGGGCTTGGCTAAGTCTCAAAACATTGTCTGTGTGGTCTCATCTCCGTGGTCTCGCCCAAACCATTTCAGTCCTCAGCACTACTCTCCATTTAGTGGGCCTTAAACACCCACAGAGGATTTTTCTCTGTGTTTTTTTCTCTCCCCATGCAAGCCAGATCTCCAAGACAAGCTGCCAGGGAAGCCCCAGAGCTGGAGGACACAGAGGCTGAACCTTGTTAGGATGTTTGAGCATCTCCAAGGGCATTAAGGACTTCAGGATGAAGGCGAGTGCCACAGCCTGGGGTGTCCTCACGGTTCGCAGATCTTGCCAGAGCAATCCTGGGAAAAAAAGAACTCGTCACCCTTCCCTCCTCTCCACGCATCAGCCAGACCTGTTCCAAACCCCAGGCACAAACCTGCCTGAGGAGTTTCTGCCCCAAACCAGAGCCAGGCCGGCAGCTCCCATCCTGCATCCTGCAGAGCATCGCTGCCCCAGGCCTGCTTCCCTCCAGGTAATGACCGGGGGCCCGAGGGAGCACAGGGGATCCAGCTCCACTTTGGGCTCCCACACACTCACAAAAGCTCCTCGGAGCAGTTTTCCTCCCATCCAAGGAAAATATTTGCTCAGAGCGTGAAGCCGTGGCCGGGCAGCGTCAGCAGCGAATCTCAGTGAGTGTCGGCAGGAGAGAAACTAATCAGGCAAAATGGGCCCAGCCTCTCCCGGGAGGAGCTGCTCTGTGATCACTGCAGGAAGGATGGATGTGGCCTAATGGCTAAATGGATCATTTTGAGCTCTCTCGTTGCCTCTCTCCTGTTTTTTTCTCAGCTGCTTTGCTGCCTGCCCAAGGGCTCAGCAGAGCTGGTGACCCTCCTGGCAGCACATCACGGCCACCTCCCAGCCGAGCTGGGGTGAAATCACCTCTCACTGTGACAGCCGTGGGTCTCCAAGTATATTTTGGCAGGTTTCCACTTTTCTTCTCCGGAGCTGTCCATCCTCAGTGAGTGCAGCTGGAGGGATGCCCCCACCAGCACGCAGAGGGACAAACCAGAGCCAGCAGAGACCCAGAGGGACAAACACAGCCGGTCCCAAAGCATCACCTCTGCTGAGGTCAGATGTCTGCAGAGCCTGGCATGAGGCAAAGGTGCATCTAGGAAGGCTGGGATGACTCAGTCCATGAGGAAATGGTGTCACCTCCAGCCCCGTGCAGCGGCTCCGCTCCCTGTTTCCAGCTCCACACACAGTTTTACCCTTTACTACCAAAACTTCCTGAGCAAACCCCCCCAGCTGAAGTTTGAGCGAGGTTTCAGGTCCTACTCATGGGTCTGTTACACTGAGGGAGCCCAGCTGGGAGCCCATCCCCACATCCAGCCTGGGATGGGAACAGAACAGCAGCAGGAGAGAAGGAGAGATGGAGAAAGGGAGGATCACGCCAAACACACAGGAATTTGCCAGCCCCATGGATTCCTGCTCTTATTCCTGTTCCTTTTGAGCTCCCAGCATGGAGCATGCACTGCCCCTCCTGCCTTGGTGCATAAAGGTAATTCATTAACCTGCAGGAATGAGGAGCCTAAACTTTCCCCCAGTCCCTGTGACAGCAGCAGTTCCCTGGGGTGCTGCTGGCATGGGGACAGTCCCCCGGGGTGGGGACAGGCTCCCGGGCCGTGCCAGCCAGGCAGGACATGTGTACACAGCTCCTCAGGAATGCACATTCTCCTCAGGAATCCTCCCAGCAGCAGCTGCAGAGCAACAACGTCCAGGAGAAGGCACAAAGTCCAGGAGAGCCCAGCTGGGTGTGTGGGGCTGGGTACCAGGAGGGGTTTTGCTCCCCTCACGGGAAGGTCGGGTTCAGCAGAGCCACAGCAGCGGGTTTGGGATTCCAGGCCAGGCTGGGGCACTGCAGTGGGCCCGTGCAGGTTCTTCCTGAGGTGGGGCAGATCGTGGCAGGGTTCTGAGTGCTTGTGCAAGGCCAGGGCCAGTGGCAGAGCTGGAACTGTGACCCCACAGCACCTGCAGGGCTGCCAAGCCCCCCGCGGGGCTGGAATAAGCTCATTCCCTCCCCAGCCCCTGATTTGCCCACCAAAGCAGCAGAACCGGTCCCAAAAAGGGCTGAGCAGACATTGGGATTACTGCCCCAAATGTCACCTGAGTGCCCCAACGAAGAGGATGAACTTGTCTAGACGGAACAGTGGGATTGACCCGAGTTTAATTTGCAGCAAAAGAGCACTTTCCTTCTGTTCCTGGAGGATCCAGGGCTCAGGGATGCTGCTGGAGGCTGTGCCAGCCCGGTGGGGAGCCTCAAGCTGTTTTATTCATAGAAATGCAGGCTGCAGAGCAGCCCTGGAGCTGCTGCTTCCCTGGCAGCAGCCCAGAGAGGGTCCGTGCTCCGAGGAAACGGGCAGGGCAGCACAGGCAGCACGGCCAATGTCCCAGCAGGAGAGATAACATCTGGATCAGCCAGAAATGGATTGGAGCAGGACCTCGTCACGTGCCCAGTTCCTCCTGCTGCACACATGAACAGTTCAGGTTTGGATCATCTAATTTTCCATAAACACACCAGGGTTTTAATCCTGGATTTGCAGGACAGCGCTGCTGGGACGGTGCTTTGAGCTCAACTGTCAGCTTTAAACCTGAGCTTTGCTGAGATTAGTCCCAGGTACAAAACCAGCAGCACTCAGCAGGTTCTATATGAGCACAAAAATTGGTTGGATCAGGATTCCTGTGGCACGCAGTGAGCCTGTTACTTCTGAATTCCTTTCCTTTCCTTCTCTTTTTTGCTCTGTTTTGATTTTGATTTATTTTTCTCTCGTAGGAAGCAGCTCAGAGATTGGTTGTGACATACCCCAGGCTAATTCCGTGGAAAGCCTGTTTTCCAAAGGCAACATTTGCCATCTTACTCCCAGCTTTGATTTGCCTGTCCCTGCTCACTTGCCAGAGCTTGTTCTGCAACGTTAATAGGGAAGTTTCTTTGCACAGAGCCAGTTGTGCCCGAGTGATTTTGTTCAAGGGATGAAAAGCATTCACTTGGTGTTTGAGATGACATTTATTTGGTGAGTGACTTGGAGAGCTCGGTGGGCAGAGAGAAAAAAAACATCCTTGTGTGGAGCTCTTTCAAAAGAAAAGAAACAAGAACCCAGGAGAGATAAGAAAATGAGCGTTTGCAGAATCTGGGAAAGCCTCGTGCGGAGGGACGGAGACAAAGCACGAGAATGCACTTTATTTGTGACAAGCTTTCCATCCTGGGCAGCCAAACAGGACATCCTGCTTCAGTTCTCCTTCCTCTCTTTAATTAGAGTTGTGTTCAGGACGCTGCCATTAATGTCATCTCAGCATTTCCATGACAAAACCCTGTTTTTGCCGGACTTTAGGAACTTGGCCCTAGAGAAGTCTGTTACTAGTGCAGAACTGTTCAGCACAGAGGCTGGAGCAGGTTTGCAGGCGGCTGCTGTGACATTTCCACCACAGGGAGCTGCCACCAGCTCGGGGAGAGGCGTTTCTGTCCAGCATGTGGGAGCAGTGAAGGAAATCAGAGCCCAGCTCTGGCCGCAGCGGGATTAGGGGTGTTTGTGCTCCGGGAATGTCTCCATTTCAGGTCTGAATTGCGGCACCTCTCTGACATGAAACTCACTGAAAACACACACCACCCACGTTTTCGAATCCGTGAGTCACCGTGGAAGCCTCTGTGGCTGCAAATGATTAAAGGAGAATCTGAAAAGAAAAGCGGATTCTCCAGCAATGGTGTTTTCACTGCCTGAGACCAGGGCCTGGCTACAGCCCCCCCCAAAAAAAGGAGCCTGAAATCCCTGTGAAAGGGGCACAGGCACCACCCTGGCTGACAAGGGAGCTGTAAAACACCCGTGTTTGAAAGAGGCTGAAATGCACCTTAACCACCAGGACAGCCTGGCCCAGCTCAATCAGCTCTGCTGATAAACCAGATTCCTGTCGTGCTTGTTGTGCTGTATAAACTCCTCCCTTTGGGTCTCCAGGGCAGGACCTGGGGTCTGTGCACAGCTCTGAGCACACAGGCAGGAGAAATCCTCATTCCCATCCCACTGAGAGCCCTGTTACACCAGACTGTGCATCCCTGAGCAGGAGAAGCCAGAGCTCAGTCCAGCCAACGCCTCTGGGGATGGTTTTGGCTCGAGAAGTGCTAAATGTTATTAGCAAAAAATAAAATAAAACCACTTTTATTTTTTTTCCACGGTGGAAAAACTAGTCCTTGCAACTGAAAATATTAGTGAGATTCTTCCACTCCTAAAGGGAGGGCAGGCAGATTCCTTTGCTCCTGCTGCAGTCCCAGGTGCATTGCTGGCATCCAGAGCGGGGGGCAGGCTCTGGAAGAAGCTGTAAAGCAACATTTCATCACAGGATACTCCAAAGCAGACAGGGTTAAGCCAAACATCCTTTTACTGCTCCCCTTTCACTTCCCATTTGAGGGGAGAGCACACAATGGCCCTGCACCCTGAGCTGGGGCCGTGCTGGGGGATCCCCTCCCTGGGATGAAGGAGTGGGGCTGCATTTTCTCCTGGCTTCCTGCATGGCCAGGCTGGTGTGTCCCCTGTCCCAGGCTCCCACGAGGAATTCCCTGCCTTTTCCTACCGGTGCTGCCACCCCACAGCTCCCCTCGCTTGCTGAGGAGCCAAATCAGAGAAATCACCTGATTCAAAGGGACTAACAGAGCGAGGAAACGGTGCAAAGGGGCTGTTTGGGGGCTCTCCAAGCTGCTTGGAGCTGTTTCCCCCGTTTCCCCCCTGCTGGAACAAACTGCCTTGGGCACAGGGCGCTGATGCCCCCGTGCCCCCCGTGGCACGGCAGAAGCCCGGCGGTGCTTTGGCTGAGAAAATTCAGGGTGTGCTGGCACAGCGCTCTCCCAGCAGTGCCCGCCGATGCTGGGCACCCCCGGGAAGGGCTCCGGGCTCCGTCCCCCTGCCCTGGCCCGCAGCAGAGCAGGGCAGGGCAGGAAGGGAGCAGCGGAGATGAGGAGATGAGTGTTTCCTGCCCCTCCGCTGCGACACACATCAGCGCTGTCGCTCAGCGGCCCCCGCAAGTGCGGCAGCAAGATAACTCCAGACGCAGCCACCATCACTTCCCCCCTTTGTCCCTGGCTTTTTTCAGGCCTTCCTGAGCACAAACGTCCCATCTCCAAAGGAATGTCACTGCTGCTGGCCGCCCCCGGGATGCCGCGCCGCCCGCGGGGTCCGCGGGGATGTGGGTGCTCCAGCACCCCGGGGTGCGGAGCAGCGGGCAGCTCTGAGCTGGGAACTGCCACGGGAGGACGTGGAAGGTATCCTGGCATGGAACTGAGCGGCCACATCCCCCGGTTTCCTGGCCTGAGTCACTCCCGAGTGCAGGAGATGAGAGGCTGTCGGGAGCAAAGAGCCCGCTCAGGAGCTCGGGGCAGCCCGAGAGCAGACCCAGTGTGCTACACGTTCCTCCGGCTCCTGGGGCGGCACAGCTCCCCTCCAGCCTCACTAGATGCTCCAGGCCATGCCTGCAAGGTGCTCACAGGACGTTTCATGGCTGTGGCAGTCCCTGCTCCTTGCCTGTCCCTGTGTGGTGCCCACTGAGCCAGCCTGGGGTAACGCCCAGGCACTGCTGTCCCTGGCACAAATCCCACAAGAACCCTTCTGATCCAAAAGCAGGGAGCACTTCCAGCCCTTAAATTAGGCTGTATTTTCCCCCAGGTTCCCTCTCAGAAGAGGGCTCTGGGTTTGGCTTTTCAGATGCCATCACCCTGCGGAGCTCACCCTCTGACTCTGCCCAGCACGGACCTGTTCAGTGCCCACAGCCGCAGAGAATCAGCCCCACGGGAGATGTTTTCACTCCCACAGCACTGTGGAGCAAGGGGGGGCTTGACAGGAGCGAGGGGGAGATGTGGCACCCCCAGAGAGGGCCCGTGGACAGCACAGCAGCAGCGTCCCCAAAGCCAAGGCTGGAACGCAGCGTGGCTGTTTCGTTATCTCCTCCCCTGCCTCTCAAGGACAGAACAATCTAACGGTTGTAAAAACACATTTTTTCACCAAGGGATTCTTCATTAGTGCTTGTTTCCTCTCCCAGCCCGTTTCCTGGAAGCAGTTTGTGCTGAAGGGGGTGGGCAGGAGCAGCCACGGGATGCAGGAGCTGCACGAGTGCGTGAGGGAGCGCACACATCCCTGCCACGCTCCGTGGCCCAGGGCTACACCTGGACACGCTGCAGTGCCACTGGCCACCAGCTTTCCATGCCTGGAAACACGGGCAGGCAGGGACAGGGCGAGGGGGAATGGTGTTAAACTGAAAAAGGAGAGATTAAATTCAATGTTAGGAAGAATTTCTTCCCTGTGAGGGTGGCACAGGGTGCCCAGAGAAACTGGGGTTGCTCCTGGATCCCTGGAAGTGCCCAAGGCCAGGCTGGACGGGGCTTGGAGCACCCTGGGAAGGTGCGAGGTGTCCCTGCCCACGGCAGGGGGTGGAATGGGTGATCTTTAAGATCCTTCCAACCCAAAGCACTCCATGATTCTCTAATTGTAAGCACCTTGCAGGCAGGCCCTGGTGTTCCCAGCCCAGATCCTCCTGGTGTCAGCAGGACACGGATGGCCCACGGCTCCTGCTATAAAACCTCCCGCACGGCTCTTTGTGGATCAGCAATAAACATTTGCTCCTGGCTGCAGTTTTCCCAGGGAAGATTTCAATCCACGAGCGATTCCTCCCTGATCCAGCAGTCCTTCCCTGGCTGTTAACTTTGGGAGCTCCTCCGAGTTAAACGCAGCTCTATTTCTAGAGCAACAGGAACGTGATATCTGTCATCTCCATCGATTACAATAAACCAATCAGAGAGCGTGCAGCGACCAAACGACAAAAAATTGAACCTGTAACAAAAAAATAAATAAATAAAATAAAATAAAATAAAATAAAATAAAATAAAACAAAACAAAACAAAACAAAATAAAATAANATAAAATAAAATAAAATAAAACAAAACAAAACAAAACAAAATAAAATAAAGATCAGCCACCAAACTGCAGCCAGGCTGCCCCAGGGAGGGAGGGAGCTGGCAGGGGGAGGAAAAGGATATGGTGCTTCTGGGAGCCGCGGCCGTTTGAAGGCTGCGAAGGGAAGCAGGCCAGAGGGTTATCCAATCTCTCGGAGCAGACTTTTCCGCCTGGCACGCCCCAGCGGCACAGTCCCTCCGCTTCATTAATAAATCACCGATCCCGCCCGCTGCGGCTGCCCCGGGGAGGAAACGGGAGCCGCGGGCAGCGGGGTGCGGGTGCCGCCGGTGCCCGTGCGCGCACTGGGGAGGGGGCAGGTCGCAGCCAGGAGCCCCCAAAGGTCCTGCAGAGCCTGCACAGCTCACCTGGCAGAAGAAGCTGCAGTCCCCACCACCCAGCACAAGCTGGAGACGGACAGAACTCTCCCTTCTCCCCGCTGGCCGTTCCCCCCTGCCGGCTGCCTCTCTGCAGTTTAGAACCCCCGAGCTTCCCAAGGGCTCCCAGGCTCTCCAGGGCGCTCTTCCAGCCCCAGACAATGCGAGCTGCATTGTTTCCCCGGGGAACACAAGGACAGTTTACACAAGGGCCACTCGGCGTTTTTGGGGGGTTGATTCCGAGCAGATTTTGGCTGATGTCTGGGCCCAGGTAACACGGGCTGTCCTGCTGGATCCATCACGGCAGCATCCTGACCCGTTCCCTGGTGGCACCCACAGTGCCCTGAGCCCCGTGGGGGTGGATGCAGGGATGCCAGGCGTGGTGGCACACCTCGTGTCACGCTGTCCTGGCAAAAGCGGGAGGGACAGGGACACTCAGCGTGTGGCTGCTCGAGCCTCCAGCAGGGTGATGCAACCATCCCCGGCCCCACACCTCCCTGGGACGTGAAATGCTAAATGACACGAATCCCTGCCACCAGCGCTTCCTGTTTTCCTATTACAACGGCTCACGCTTCCCAGCCGCCCTTGACCCCTGGGACTGTGCTAGAAAGGATGGAAATCCCTCTCCCGCAGCCCGAGGCTGGGCTCGGGGCTGCCCCGGGAGCCCTGAGCCCGCGGCCGCTGCGTCTGTCTGTCTGT
>WAAG01089880.1:0-13559 GCA_013390105.1 Tichodroma muraria
CCTCAGCCTGAAATTGAATGTTTAAATGTCAGAGTTATTCACAGGATAATAGAAATCCTCATTTTGGACAGTTTTCAGCAGCTGCTGCTTTCTGCAATCCTGAACCTTAAAAAAAAAACACCCAAACATTAAAAAGTTCATGCAAAACTCTGTGGGGAAGTTACCAAAAGGAAGGAGTTTTGGCTGCTTGTGAAGGCTTTCTAGGAAACCTGATCTGTTTTCCCCTCAGTCCTGCTCACCTGGGGGACACTGTTTCAGACAAAGTGTTTGAATCAAACAAGGAGTAAGAATCTTTTCCATCCTATCCCCATCCCTTGAGGGGACACAAATCCTTCCAGACTGTTCCTACCCAGACCTGCATCTCATCTTGCAACTCTTTCCAATTTAACTGGGATAAAAATACTCTTATGCTCCAACACAGACATTTCAAAATCCTCACTTTTTTCATCAAAGTGGAAGCCATCCATCCACCCTCCCTCTACAACCATTGATACTTACTTTTGAACAATCTGTCCCTGTTTTTTAGCCTGAGTGCTCACCCAACCCACAGAGCGGATCATGCTATTCCCTCTTCTCCCTCCCCTCCCAAGGAATAGCAGCCTGCTCCAGGGATTGATTGTGTTTTCCAAACTCAATTGCTCTGTCGTGCCCTTTGTTTCCCTCCATGACCTCCCTTTCCCACTGACCTGATCCAACTGAGGCTCTGAAAAAGACAGTGCCTGTGGAGTGATCCAGCTCTTTATGCCCCAGCTCTGCCTGGCACCACCTGCCCCCAAACACCAAGCCCAGCCAAGGAGACTTTTGCCCTTTTCCTCAGGGAATATGGCACCACTGAAAGAGCTGCTCCATAAAGCTCTACCAGCTCCCTGCAACTCCTACCACCCATAGCACCCCTACTTTATAGTTTTACTACAGGATCCTCTCTACCTTTCTGATACTCCAAGGTCTCTGCAGGAAGGAAAGGATTCCTCTGAAATATGTGGAATGCAATAATATTACACAAATATAAATAACGTTTCCCTCTTATAGTTCCCTTCCCATCTCTCCCAATACAGCCTGCAGACTGGTCTCAACCAAGACACTTTTCCCATGATACCTGAGCACCTCAGCTCCTTTCTGCTTCCAGCTCATCTGGTTATTTGGATAAATTTAAGTCAAAACATTGATTTTTCCTTTCCTTTATTCACTTCTCCAGCTTCCTTCACTGCCTCCAAAACCCCCCATCTTCCAACAGATCCACATGGGCATTATAAAAACATCACCCAAGGATGTTACGGCCCAAATCCTCAGCCCATTTTAAAGATATATCGTGGCCTGTGTTCACTGGGAGTTTTGCTGTGAAAAGCTTAATTTCCCATTTAAAATCAGGAAGGACAGTTGTGTCTGCAAGTCTGACTTCTTCGATAGCAGGATCTGGGACTCTCACTCCAAAATGTTTGGATCAAACCTGGATGTCATGGTGAATACAAAGCACCTTTATTAGAAGGATTTCAAGGCTTCATGGAGAGACTTTGAAATGGAGACTCCCGCACTTCTGAAGAAATTGTTCCTGTGATTTTGCTATCTTTCCTCCACAAACAGACACTTCATTCCCATTTGGAATGAGGCAGCATGCAGTTCACACCTGCTGGATGTCACTACACCTGTGTTTGCCTTATGAAGCTTCAATCCTCAGCTCTCAGGTGTCTCAATGCCTGCAGAAAGTACCAGAAGCTCACATGGCTTCCAAAAATCCCCCAAACTGGGAAATAAAAATGAAACAACTTGTAAAACTTCTTGAAGGAGCAAACACCAACAAGTTAGATTCATTTAGACAAGGGCCTGAAGTGATAGAGGGCAGAGATAAATGGGATATTGAGAAGAAATTCTTCCCTGTGAGGCTGGTGAGGCCCTGGCACAGGTTGCCCAGAGAAGCTGTGGCTGCCCCATTCCTGGAAGTGTCCAAGATCAGGCTAGATGAGGCTTGGAGCAACCTCGGATAGTGGAAGGTGTCCCTGCCCATGGCAAGGGGGTGTCTCAAGAAGAGCTTCAAGATCCTTTCCAAGTTAAACCATTCCATGATACTCTGATTCTGTCTCAGGTTGGTGCTGGATCATTTCCAGAGACATCCAGTGCTGTGGCCAAACGTTTCCCTAAGTACTCACACCAAACTGCCAGCTCTCAGGTCTCCCTGACTATTTTGAAAAGCTTGAATTTAAGAAAAAAAGGTCAATTCCTGTCAGAGATGGGTCAAAGGAGTCTTGTTTTTAAACAAAGACCAGGTTGAGGTCGAGGAAATACTTTATTTACCTCTAGACCAAAATAATTTCTGCTTGCTTCAGAAGGATCTACTAAACAAAAATAAAATAAAAAAAAATACTTTTCTAGCTGAAAAGAGGTGTGAGAAAGTAGTTTCTGCATTTGCATTACCTGGCTCAGGAATTCTCATCTTCCACATAGACACAATGTGGTGAAGGAGCTGTTCAGCTCTGGCTATGGCCACAAATACACTTTGCCTCTTGCATAGGAGCAGCCAAGTGCAGAACACCCATCCCTGGCACAAGGCAGAGGGTTTTGAGGTGGGATATTCCAAGGAAAAGTACTTTCAGTGAGAGCTCAGATTGCTGATATTTACCCAAAGGGTAGAGGATGTCCCCTGAGGATGTCCCAGGACACAGGAGAGTCCCACAGCTCCACTTGTGCCTGGCTGGAGCTGTGGGAAGCCAGCTCTGTGTATGCCAGGGGATCTGCTGTTCCCAGGGCTGGCACTGATCTCCCAGCATGACATTGGATGAAGCTTTAAGGAAATTCTGATGGGTGTTCTGAAGGCACCATGGAAAAACCACAATAGGACAGAACCTGCAGCTCTCACCTAAGCAGATCCCACTACCTCTGTGGATTTTGGAGAAGTCGCAGTAGAGTCCCTTATGATGGTCACAGGGCCAGTGCAAGGAGCAGAGCTCACCCCGCTGCCGGGCACACACCTTGCAGCAGCCACAGGCATCCCACACGTGGCTCATACCCATAGGGCACTGCAGAGGCTGGGAGGGTGTCTTAGTTTGGAAGACAGGTATCTGCCAGGGAAAACAGGAGCCCCTTTTCTGGGAATGGAGAATGCAAGCCCTCCCCCTCCGAATTGTTACAATCCCGGAATTGAAAGGACTCTCAGGCAAAGATGTAAGGGGATGGGAATAACAGTTCTTTACTACTGCATATAACTACTGCATATACTGCATATAACAAGATAAACAAAATAACAACAATAACTATGGTGTTAATAACAAAAGAGAATCAGGGCGCAGTGAGTCTTTTTACCACAGGCACCTCTTTTGGTGCAGTCACTGTCACAGGCGGCCGGGGTGAGCAGAAAGCCCAGGGTGTCACAGCACGGGATGTGTCAGGAGCTCGGCGGCACAGCTGGAGCTGTGGAAAAAAGTCTCGGCAGCAGCAGGGGGTGCGGGACACGGCCTGGGAAAACCAGAGCAGGAGCGAAGGAGCAGTGGGTGCGGGCACCGCGGCAGCGCGGCTCCAGCAAAGCAGGGAGAAAGAGAGCAGGATCCGAATTCCCGGGCACACACGGACAGACGGTGCTGGGTCACTCCGAGCTGGGCTCCGGTGGTGCCGGTGGAAAGTCTCCCCGCAGAGAGAGAGAGAGCAACAACAGCCTCGCTATCCCCTCCAAGAGAGCAGCTCTCTCCAGCGAGAAGAACAGAAGTGAAGTGCCTCCACCTCCCCCCTGCCCCACTGCTACCTTCTCCCTTGATTTTTTTTGCCATTTCCTTTGTCTCTCCTGAGTACCTAAAAGTACCCAGTAATTAGTTTCCCTAGCAATGTATGGGAGAAAATTCTGTAAGAAAGAAACCGAACCCCCAACAGAGGGACACTGGCATGGGAACGTGCAGGCCTGTGGTTCTACCTGGAAGGCAAAAATCCATGGAGAGAATGAGTCTTCCACAAGGCAGCTGGGCACGGAGAAGAAAAACACAGCTCTGCTGCAAGCACAGACACCCCAGAGAGAGGGGAGACAGCCTTGCTGCAGAGGGGTGTGTGCAGCTCCCAAGGACTCACAGGACTCATGCTTTCCTCATCCCTATTAAATCTGGAGCTCAAGGGGAAAAAAGAAAAAGGATGCCTCTGGGAAGCAGAGACAGAATAAACAGGACAAGTGGTAGCTCAGAGTCCCCATACAGCTCACCCTCCCTGGAAGCAATAAAGTAATCATTAACAGCAATAAAGTAATCATTAACAGCAATAAATTACAGCTTTTACATAGGACAAACATCACAGCCTCTGCACCAGCGTCAGACCCAGCGGAAGCTGGAGAAGAGATGTGCACAGCAACAGGACTTGCCCAAAGCCAGGCAGTAGGACTGTGGAGATGCTGAAAACCAGCCCAGAAGCTCGCAAGATTCATTTTGTCCTCTGCACCTCACACTTTCTTCCTTATTACATGTGCCCGCTCCTTTCCATTTCCAAGGAACACAGCATAACCAATCTTCCCTGGGACCTTGTGAATGCTCAGATGCCCCCCTTTGGCAGCATTTCACTGGACTGCCTTTGAAACCCACCCTCAGCTTCATGATGCTTCAGACACTAAACAGAGACCAGGCTACAGCTGAAGCAGGGTTATCTGCTCTGGAAAACGCAGGCATGTCTAGCATCCCAGTCACTGAGTGTGTGCCATGCCTGTCCTGCATCAGCTCAGAGCAGGAGCACCAGTTCAGCTCTGGCTGTGCCCAGATTTGGGCAAGATGTAACACCCTGACTGTGAACAGTGCAGGACATGTGGTCTGTAGAGATCCTCTGAAACCTCCTCAGAAACATCAGTGCCAGCTCCAGCCTGTTTTTTTATTCAGACCCTGCCCATCCAAATTCCCCCTTGCCCCACTCCACTATTCTGGACACAGCTCAGCTCCCACTCAGGGCTGACACAACCCTGGCATGTAGACGATGCCACCAAAACACTCTGGGATCCTGCACTGCTATGAGCATGGTGGAGAGGGAAGCATCCAATGGGGTTCACAGCTCTACTGTCATTCCAGGCGAGCAGCAGCTGAGCTGGTAATAGCCTTGAGGTCAGCAGGGAGGGGGACACACACCTGGAACAGGTCAAAAAATATATCTTGTTATGGCTCTATTTGCACTTGTCAGATCCCATCCAGCCCTCACTTGTGAAATAGCTTCCTTGGATAGTGTGTCTGTCAGCAATCACAGTAGGAAAACTTTTCCACCTTTTCTGACTGTTGCTCTGAATTTAGGGTCAGAAGGTGCCAACTTCTTTGTACAGCTGTGTCACCAACACAGGACTTGTGGGACTCAAAGTCATGGAATATCCCAAGTCAGGAGAGACTCAGAAGGATCATGGAGTCCAACCCCTCGCCCTGCACAGACACCCCAACAATCCCACCCTGTGCCTGAGAGTGTTGTCCATACACTGCTGGAACTCTGGTAGCCTCGGGGGTGTGACCATTCCCTGGGGAGCCTGGGCAGCACCCAACCACCACCTGGGGAAAGAACCTTTCCCTAATATCCATCTAAACCACTCCTGAAACAGCTCCAGCCATTCCCTCAGGCAGTCCCAAGGGGTGAATCCTTCCAGAGTCTCTCTGCTCGGCAGGAATCAGCATAATTCTCCTAGATAACTCCAAGCACAAAGTATTTTGGAAACAAGCCTCTCCAGCTTGCAGCCCAGCTGTTCCCAGCCCACTGTCCTGGAGCTACTAGCCAGAACCTAGCATGTCCCAGGAATCAATTCCCAACTGCTGAAGTGCATTAAAAGAACGAAAAATACAAAATTCTTCCCTACTTTTTTCCATGTAGGCAGCTGCTGGAGCTGCCAAGGAACGTCTTATTCAGTCCCAGATGAGTTGGAGGGGGTACGTGAGATCACACAAGAGATAAATTATTCCTAACATGGGATCTATATTAAGAAGTAATCCATGCACTTAAGAAAAACTAATGGTAACAAGCATTTTCCAATGCAGTGTCAGCCACAGGCGATAGAAAGAAACACTCCCAAAATAGCTCTCCTGCTGAAATCCAAACCAAAACAAGCTCTTTTGGGGTAAGAGAATGCAACAGCTTTAAATCCAAGTGAGTTGTCTCATCCCTGGAAGTGTGTAAGACCAGGTCAGACAGGGCTTGGAGCAACCTGGTCTAGTGGAGGGTGTTCCTTCCCATGACAGGGGGATGGAACTGGATGGTCTTCAAGATCCCTTCCAACCCAAACCATTCAGTGATTCTACAATTCTGTGTGTTTTCTTTCTCACTCTCATTAATCATTGCTGGCACTAGTTATTTCCTCAATAACTAACCCATATAAATCACCCCACCTGGTTTTACCTTCTATTCACAGCAGCTTCACTTCCTCATTGTATCACAGCTGCTTTTCAGCAGGAGAACATCTGGATTCAGATCTCAGTTGTATCAGAGACCAGCTGAGTGACCCTGCACCCACCTATGCTGTATCTCAGCTTCTTCCTTAGCCATCAGCGCAAAAGCCCAATTCATCATGATTTTCAGAACCCTTCTAAAGACTCCCAGATACTCCCACCAGTCAGCTCAGATGTGTCTCCCTCCATTGCCCAGGGGCTCCTTCTTGCTGGTTTTATTGCTGAGCAAAGTCAGCCCGAGCTATTTATAATTCCTGCTGCAATCCTAGGCCTGGTAGAGGAGGGAATGAGCTGGAATGGGATTTGGCACACACACACACCCAACAGCCAGAGCACTGAAAAACTACCTGGCCAGGGAGCTCTCAAGTTGGGAATAGCTGGGAAAAAGTCAATGTTGAACCAACTTCCCTGATCCCTCCATTACTGAACTTTCTTTCAGAGAGGCTGAATAGGGGATTATATTGGTTTTGCATGGAGCACCCTCCGCCCTGCATTCTTTCTGGTTCTTCTGCCCAAAGAACTGCCCTAAAACTGCCCCAAAGAACTCCTGTTCCCAAGAACTGCCAGTATTGGAATTCAGGGGTTTGTTGCAGACCCAAAGGTAACACAAAGCCCAACACTTCCACATGACCTGCCACTGACGTGGGTCCAGAGGGACCTCAGAGAACATTTCATTTTCTTCCCTCTGCAGAAAAGGTTGCCCCAAAACTCACTTCTGCCTTCACTGGGCATGCTCCTGACTTCAAGTTCACTACAACCTTGACCTGGCTTCAGCAGAGGTTTGCAGAGCATTTCTGTGAATTCTGAGAGCAGCAGAACAGAACCAGCATCAGAGACCAAGACCATGGATTTAAGAAGGTTCTAAAGCCTGGAGTGTCTAAAGCCCTGCTCCTGGCTTTGCTGAAAGCTCTTGCATCCATCACAAGCACTGTGTGTGAAGCTGTGGGACTCCCAGGAGCCCTGAGTGATGTCCAAGCCACCCCAGAGGTGCCAACACTCAGACCAGAGGATTCCCCTGCTCTGCTCCATTGTGTTCTCCACCTCTGACTCCCCAGAACCATCTGCTCAGCTGATAAGTCAGAACAAGCTCCCTGCCAACTGCCAGCACCAAACCCAATTACCTGCAGGTAAGAAAAACTGAGAATGTTCTTCCTGCTTCATATTTACATAAAACCTCTTCCCCTGCACCCTCATGAGGGCACGAGTGCTGTAACATGTGCTCCTACCACTGCAGCAGGTCCATGGCACTGTCTGGATTTCTCATTCCTGACCACTGTCCACAGGCGTGTCAAAAACCAGCTAAGGGAGTCAAGCCAAAGAGGATGTTTTAAAATGTGTTTGAGCTCATGACTGCACTCAGAGGGCAGGAAAAGCTGAGTTTTGAGCTGAGCTGGGTGTTTGCAAAGAGCTTTGTGAGCCAGGGGTTAATGCTGCAAGGTAGACGTTAAATAATAAACACCCAGCTGGTTCTTTTAGTGCTGCAAGACTAAGCAGCCAAAACACAGTTATTCATCCTAATGCTCAAAGAAAGTTGAAAGTCACATTTCTGAGACATTTGGCATGTTTAGGGAAAATCACCCATCTCAGAGTGGTAACTAAGGGTCACAGTGGTGGAATTGCTTGTTATTGTTTATATGAGTCACATGGTGCTGCCAAAGCTGAGCCAGAGCAAGAATCAAGATGCCCATCCCAAACGGAAGCAGTTTCCCCTAAGATTGCAGCCCAGTTCACGTTCCTGGCAGGCAAGGCGCTGGCACATATTAAGTGCTGCCAGGAGCAATCCAACAGACCTCACCAACCAGGAGATGATTGCCTCTCTCACCACAATAAGCCCTGCAAGGGGCTCTGTGAACCCAATTTCACTAAGCCAAAAAGCACTTACAGAAATTTAATGATGGCAGTGAGATTCCTGATACTGGTGGCACGACAAAAGCACACAAATATCCTAAGAGGAATCAGCTGCTCTCTCAAGAACTTGTATTAACAGGAAAACAGGCACAAATCCCATTCTGGAAAGGTTGCAGGCTAATTTTCCCCTCAGGATCACTGCTTTTGGGAGCAAAGGGGTGGATTCAGTAACAGCCGAGGAAGGATGGCGATGGTAAAGAACCCGGCTACGAGACTGTTACTCTTTGCAATGACATGAACTCACCGACTTCCCCCCTCTTTGCTCTTTTCTCCCACTTCTAGACCAAGGCCGATTTCTGGCTTCCAGGAGGGGGAGGAAACAAAATCCATTGCCATGTGCCAGGAGCTCTGAGACCCGTGGATGACACACGTTAGACGGGCAGCTCCCAGCGTGGTTCAGTTACCCAGCACGCTTGCATCACTCTGTTCCCAGCCCAGCTTCCCTCGGAAACCCGGGAGCAGATGGCAGCCGGGGAGAGTCTCTCAGCCCAAAGCCCTCGCATGCATGGACGCAAGAAGCTGCAGTGCCCAGGCAGAGCTGCTGCAGGGCCGTACGTACCCAGCCAGGGGCGAGGAAGAGCAGGAACAGGATCCGGGTCACTGTCCCCAAGGTGCCAGGCATCCCGAGTACTGGGAAGGGCAGGAATCCAGGCTGCCGGCTGCGCCCTCCCACTTCTTCGGAGCTGCCCGTCTCTTTGAAGCAAGTTGTACAGCAGCTTCTCCTTAAATATCCTCTGGAAGGGGCGGGACCCGCGCTGAGTGACAGGCTGGAACCGAGCCCGAAAGGGTGCAACAAAACCCGCCTAAATTCCAGGGAGCACGAGTGGATTCTTGGGGGTCTGGCGGTTACGGGGCTGCGACCGCCGCCTGCAGGTTGGTCACTTTCCAGGTGGGTAAATCAAACCCCAGTAAAATCAGGATTATTATTTTTAAAATTTTTCCTCTTTCTACCTCCGAATATGAAGCCTGGCACAGCTTTCCTGACACAGACCCCCTTTCCCTACGTACAACAGTTCCTTTTCGGCTGCAAGAGCTGAGGAATGATTAAACAGATTTGTGGTGTTCAGAGTCTCAGGAGGGAGGGATGGGTAGTTCGGTGCTGCCAGGTACCACGTCTGGCTGTACATCATCTGTCAGGGGAATGAAAGTTTCATGATTAGAACTCCTGCATGAGGAGCTGCGTCTTACGAGGCAAGGAAAAGCTCCTGCAAGGAAAGTTTTATTTATAAAGGGCAGCAGTTCCCCAGAGTGCTTTGGGATGGTGCAGGATCTCACACATCTTTATCTCGGGTCATGATCCTTTCTGTTTGCTGCTGAAATACAGCACCAGGCTTGTGCACAGCCAGCACGGCAGACCTTTAGAACATGAAAGAATTGTTTTGTACGTTAAAGAGTCGTTTTGTTTATTCCCGAAGAGCAAGCGGAGCACTGCCATGGAAGGAGGAGGAGTGCAGCAGAGGGCACTCTTAGTCCTCGCTGGCCAGGGTGGGACAGAGCAGCTGGGTACTGGACAGGAGCCTCTGTACGTATGGAGTGACTTGAGAAAGATAGAGCCGTTCCTTGCGGTCAGGGAGCTCTCCCGGGGAGAAGTGGTGCAAGAGGTGGTGCCTTCTTTGGGCTAATACAAAGCCGGGCCAGGAGCCCAGGCACTGTGCAAGGCATCCCCAGCATATCCCTGTCCCAGCTGAGTGCTGGGAAACAAGACAGAAGATGAAAAAAAACAAATGGAGTGTGTAGTGGGTTAAATTCAGCCTCCCTCCTTCCTTCCTCCAAGGTAGGGCAGTTTAGCTGGGAATCAAGCTCTGCAATTCATCCAGATCCTTTCAGGTTCCTGTGCAACACCAGATCAGCCTCCACACTCCCTGTGTGTCCACTACTGGAAACAGAAAACTCTGACTCCTAATTAATTGGCATTCAGAAATCCCCTTGGGATTTGGAGCTGGAGAGCATTAGCACAGTGCAAACCACCCCAGATGCACCTCCTTCTCCTCTTCCATGACATGGGGAGATTTCACAATCACTTCCATGACAGCCACCTCTGCTCGTGGCGCACCAGGGGATTATGTCTGCACACAAAAGATGTTCTGGAGATGGCATAAATGTCCATTGCCCTCAGGCACTTCGGAGCTCCAGGCAGACTGGCTGGAGATACATTCCTTCTCCTTTTGGAGGGCCTGAACAATGTTGTCACCTAAAATTAGCTGCTCACATTTCCCAGGACATTCTCCTGCTGATTGTAAATAAGACAGGGATAAAGTGCTGCCCACTCCTGGTCTCATTTTCTCACATGGCAAGAATATAAACCCCAGCTGAATTCTGAGCCCTCCAGGACCTCTGAAGATAGGAAGACAGCATATTTGTGGCTTTTTAAAAGGACAGTGTGTGATGTATTGCTCAATCCATTCCTTCTTCTGCAAGAATAAGACATCCCCCTTTGTCCATCAATAGGACAAGGAGGAATGGCTATCAGCTGTAAGAGGACAGGTTTAGATTAGACATTAGAAAGAAATCCTTCCCTGTGAGGATCTGGCACAGGCTGTCCAGAGAAGCTGTGGTTTCCCTATCCCTGGAAGTGTCCAAGGCCAGATTGGATGGGGCTTGGAGGAACCTGGGATAGTGGAAAGTGTCCCTGCCCATGGCAGGGAGTGGGACTGGATGAGCTTTCATTTCCTTTCCAACCCAAACCATTCCATGATTCTCTGATTCTATAAGAAGCAGCAACTGCACCTCAAACGATGATCTTCCAAATTCTGCTTTAACTTAAACCTGCTGTGTGACCTCAGATGAACTGTTCAGCCAAAATCCCAACGTCACTCAGTTGTCAGGAGTTCCATGGAGAATATTCAGCACTAAGCCCGCATTATGATGGCTGATTAAGTTTTCAACCTACAACAAAAGTAAAGAATAATTTGAATATAAACCATCCTTTCCAAGCTTATCATCATCATCCACCTGAATGCTTCCACCTTTCCAGGGCAGTAAAACATACCAAGTTCAGTCCTATTCACCCTTCAAGTCACCTCTTGGATTATAGGAGCAGGATGTGAAGAAGCATCAGCTGGAGATCTCTTGATTTTGGGAGCTCACTCCACCCATGGTCCAAGATACACTTAGGGCACTGGGACAACCAAAACTACCCCTCATGCTAGAACTGAGCTGCTAACCACGCTGGACATGCCAAGAGGTAAAAGAAGAACATGATGGTTGAGTAACTCAGTATGATCAAAGGCAGGAAACAGCCAAGTTAGCACCAATTTTTATCTCTTCCTTTTCCCTGAGCTGCCTCGAGTGAAGGAATAAAGATGTCAGCCCTGCTTAAAATCTCCCCCAAAGCAAAGAATAGTGGGTGTTTAATACACCTTGTTACATTCGTCTGGGTTCAATCACCATGCCCACACAGCAGCTTCACTGTATTTATATTTATTTGAAAAACAGACATTTAAATAATTGCTAAAATTCATGTCAGGCCAAAGAATAAAATGAAGACAAGCACACACAGTTTTTTGGCTCAGTAGGATCTCTCCCCATGGGCCTCTGCCTGCAGAAGCTAAAATAAAAGCTGCTACAAGAGCATGGTACAGAGAATTGTGCTCACACAGTCCTCAGTGACTTCAGAACTGTCCCCTGTCCCAAAGCTGCTTGGTCACCCCCAGAACATGCTGGTGGCCTCTGGAGCCTTGCATCAGGTTTGTGTTCTCACGGCTGGTCAGTCCTGGCAAAAGTTGCCTCTGGAGTGGATGGCAGGCCCACATTCCCATTTGGGACTCCTTCAACCTGATGATATCAAACTCTTTTAACCTGATGACACCAAACAGGAACTTGGCCCAGCAGAGATGATTAGATCCATCCAGCTTGATGGTTCCATTTCCTTGGTTATTACCCAGCCACTGCTGCCTGCTTGATGCATCCTGCTCCCACACTCAGGCTGGTCACAAGTGCCAGATCCAGGGCCATGGAAGAGTCCTTTCCCTGCTTTTTGTTCCAGCCTGAGGATACAATACAATTCCTAAGTTGGGCTGGGCCCTTTCACTTCTTCCCTGCTGGTATAGGGCTAAGGGACTCAAGTGCCACTGGTGGTTTCTCCATCTGTGGTTTATTACTTGTAACAGAACAAAACCCACCGTCTCTCGAGGCTCTGTGTTTGCTGCAAGTCTGGGAAGAAGTTCTGCTGCTCTGTGTGCCTTGGGGCAAGACAGATAAACAGCCCTGGATATTTTTGGGGCTCTACATGGTTTCCAAAGAATTAACAGCTGAGAAGGGCTCTTCCAGACCCGAGTTTGAGTTCAAGTTCCCTGCTAATTCAGTGTATCTAGAGGGATATTTAAGGCCAGATTCATGCTGTCTAATTGATAAACAACTAATTAAGGCATCTCCATTTGTAGCCTAATCTCTCTAGGCTCCCTTTAGTAAGAGGAGAAGAGCTGGGGCTCCTGAATCGCTGTCTCTGCTGTCCAAGTGCATCAGCTGTGGCACCACGTTAGTGGCTGTAAATTGTCAAAAGAAAGTGTCACAGAAATGCAGCACCAGAGCTCAGCAAAGGGTCAATGCTTCACCTTGTCTAACTCCAACCTGGGTGCAAAGGCTTCCCTTCGCTACGGTTGGGAAGGGCAGGAAAACAACCCCCTCCTCACTCCAGCACAGCCCTGGGATGAAATGCTGACTGCAGGGGAACACCTGCTGGCTCCAGCAGAGCTGGTATTCCCTCTGCCTAGCTTGCCAGATTGTCCTGGGTCGATGCTGAAGTGTATCCCCATTCGTCTGTTTAGCTCAAAAAATAAGTTTTGCACCTTTAAAACTGGATCTCAGAGTGAAGGGGGGAGCAGGAGAAGCAGCAGAATGTCTAAGGTGGTTGTTTTCAAAACATAAAGATAAGAGTTTTCAGCTTTCCTACATACACGGCCTGTATTGTCTGCAGTGCAGGCGGTGGGAGAGTTTTCCTTTGCTTTTTTGTTAGTTTTCGGCTAGCTGAAGCAGAGAAATTCTCTGGACTGTGGGATTTTTTTTCCTTTTTTTCCTGGAACTATTCAAACCTGCTCTGGACTGAAAACTCAGAAGAGCACCAGGAGCCCACACCCGTGGCCCACCAGGCCTGGCCTGGGCCCCGGAATTTCCCAGCGCCAGAGGGACTGCCACAGCCTGAGTGAGCCCAGCTGCGACCCACAAAGAGACTTTTCTAAATTCATCATCTCTTCGGAGCAACAAGAGGTTTTGTTGTTTAGTATTGTTCATTTGTTGTGCTGGGGAGTGCTTCGCCTTTAAATAAACAATTTTTTCCACTTT
>WAAG01089890.1:0-12469 GCA_013390105.1 Tichodroma muraria
TATATATATATATATAAAATTTATTTATAGTATATATAGATTAAAAAGAGTTTCATGTCATATTCATAAAATATACCATCTTCAAGTTTTATAAAGCTATTATCAAGAGGTATTTTGGTACATCTTTGTACTCACTTCACACTCCAACTGCTCGAACTCAACACAGCCGAAACAATATCTTTTTTTGGTTAGTTGGCTGGTTTTCAATCACATTTTTCCTGTTAAGAAAGTGTCCCAAGTTTAGTGCTTGTCTAGGCCTGTAGTTTTAGTGTTCCCTTTGATTCAGTTAGGTTTTCAAGGATTCTTGAAAAACTCATCCTAATGATTCTTTCTTGCTATATAAGGTCCTTATGACAATTTCTTTTGTTTGATTGTCCCACAGCTAGTTGTTATCACTGCAGCTCCTCTCTCCTGCCTCTTCCACTGTCAGCTTCTGATGGCCACGGCTTCCCTCACTGCAGCTCTGGCACTCACCTCAGTGCGCAGTAAGCTGAATGAACTCACTGAGGCAGCAGAAAACCAATCCAAGGAAAAAAGGGTTTTGCTGGTTTTATGAGCTGAATCATCTCACCAAGGATGGGAGCACAGAACTTGAAAAAAGTGTATAAAAGGAAAAAGAGGTCCATACTAGAGGAAAGAGGATAACCCGTTTCAACAAGAACGATCTCTTAATTCAACTCCATCTTCTAACTCAGTCATCCCTGAGGACATACATGTAATTCACCTGGAGGCAGTATCCCTTCAGTCACTCCTTTGCACTTGAACTAGTACATGAACCAGTACCTGCAGTTTGTGAGTCTCATGGATCATATATACGGCACCTCAGTGCTGGGTTCTGTCCTTGGTCCACAACAACCCCATGCAGCACCACAGGCTTCATTCAGGAAGAGTGGCTGGGAAGCTGCCTGGCAGAAAAGGATCTGGAGATGCTGGTCAACAGCTAGTTGAACATGAACCAGTGTGTGCCCAGGTGGCCAAGAAGGCCAGTAGCATCCTGGCTTGTATCACAATAGCGTGGCCAGCAGGACCAGGACAGTGATTGTCCTCCTGTACTTGGCACTGGTGTGGCCACACCTGCAATTCTGTGTTCAGTTTTGGGCCTAGCTGCAAGAATAACATTGAGGTGCTGGAGCTTGTCCAGAGAAGGGCAACAGTGCTGGGGAGGAGTCTGGAGCACAAGTCTCATGAGGAGCAGCTGAGAGAGTTGTGATTGTTCAGCCTGGAGAAAAGGAGGCTAAGGGGAGACCTTATTGCTCTCTACAAATACATGAAAGAAGGTTGTATCCAGGTGGGGGTCAGTCTCTTCTCCCAAGTTGCAAGTGATAGGATGAGAGAAAATGGCCTCAAGTTGCACCAGGGGAGGTTTAGATTGGATATTATGAAAAAAATTCTTCACCAAAAGGATTGTGAGGCATTGAAGAAGACTGCTCAGGGAAGTGGTGGAGTCACCATTCTTGGAGGTATTTAAAGGACATGTAGATGCGGCACTTTGGAACATGGTTTTGTGGTGGACTTGGCAGTGCTGTGGTAACAGTTGGACTCAATGATCTTAAAAGTCTTTTCCAAACTACACAATTCTATGATTTTTAATCAGCTTTGGGATCTTGTTCTATGCCTAGGATTCCTAGCCATTGTGTAAAACCAACAATAACTTTTGTGAGACTGCAGAATAACAATAAAAACACAAAAGTGTTCTCCAGTTTCATGGGAAAATATAAGGGCACAGCATTCCCAGTTTCACAGCATCTGCAAACAGTACAGCCTGCAAAAAGGTACAATTTCAATTCTTTCCGCAGTAGCAAACCTGTCAAGAGAGAAACTTGCTCTTAGGACTATGCGAAGATGTTTGTTTTGGGAAGTTATTCCACCTGACTACAGGTCCTAAAATGTTTGACTTCTCTGCTTACTTTTGGGTCTGAATACTTAAATAATGGATTGGCAGCTGGGTATGAGCATCCAGCACCAAGTGATGAATGGGAAATCAGTATTACTCTCTTCACTTGACAGGTTGATTACAGAAGGTGCAACAAATGGTACCCAAATTCACAATAAAATACAATTGTATAAAACTTAGTATGCAAAATCTTTCCTTTTAAAGTTTTAGTATAGTGAATTTGAAATACACAATGTCTCTCAAGCACAAAGCAATCAATTGGTATTGCAGACCAACCTCTTTATGGCTAGAACCGCAAAAGAGCATAGTTCCCATTTTTCTAGATTAAGGATGACATCCTATTTTGATTTATCTGTGCTAATGAAAGATATAAAGTCAGGACTAGTGAAAGGCAGGCCCTTCATCCTTAAGAGTTCCTAAGTCCCCAGCTGACAACCTCCTTCCCTTGTGGACTCCCTGCTGCAATGGCAAGCGCTCACACAGAGCTCTCAGCTGCTGTTCCATGAGGGACAGGACCTTAACCCACAGCTTGGTCTCATGAGCTGATTGGTACCAGAGCTACCAAGGCACCATCTTTTTAAGGTCACACTTTAGTTGCTGACAGTTTTGAGGCTTTACATGTCCTTGATGGTTCAGGAAGCTGGTGATGCCCAAAAGGTACCTCAGCCCAGTCTATTTCAGGCCACAAAGAGAGGAAAAAACTCGGCTGAAGGGTGGCATGACTTAATGGCTCTGCTTTTCCTTCAGTGTTTCACATTTCCAGCCAGGTTTTCTACTCAATGAAATGTCACAAATGCAGTAAATCAACACACTTGTCTTTCTTCCCCTTTTCCCTCACTGCTGCCATTTTTGGGCAACATCTTCTCTTCATTCCCAGCCCAATATTAGTAAAAGAATAAGCAAAACAGTATGTGCATTAGGAGGCTAAAGGACTTTAGATTCTCCTGGAGCCTGAGCATTGGGAAGCATAAAGCAAAAGGACAAGAAGTGTCACTCCTCAGGGACCCTCACCAAGCTAGTGTCCTAATGAACTCCCGAGGCAGCTCACTGCTGGGAGGAGAACAGCTCATTATTTTTATTTCAGATGTCAGAAAGAGCACTTGTAACAGCAGATCCTATACTATAGAGCTCGTTTAGTACAAGAAATGAGCTTAACTGCAGTCAGATACTGTTGGGAGACACCCGCATTAATGTCTGTAGGTCTCCAGAGAAGAACTAGCTACAGTCTCATGAATGAAATAAAGAAACCACGAATGCCAGGGAGGTGCAAAGAGATAGGGGGAGGGGAAAGGAAGAAAAGACAAAATCTCAGAAATAATGGTTGAACTTAGAGGTGACAGCCATCAGTATTAACACTGTACATGTCACAGAAGTTTTCTCACTGAAGTCATTCTTCTCCCTTGCAGTCTGCCTCTGATATGCACTCCCATTTGTCAGCAGCCCCACCATGCGCAGCGGGGCCAGGGCAGCAGGAGTGATGGATCAAGTTGGCCATCTAGGGATCATCAGGCATGGAGAGGTGGTGAAGCAGCTTACATCAGGGTGGGGCCCAGTCAGAAGCAGTAGGTGGTAAGAACACCTGCAAAGAAAAGGCTCTGACGTGCCTTGCTCATTGCAGGGCTGAATCCAGAACCATGCCAATAACATGGGCTCTCCTTTGAGGGCCTAGCAGCAAGATAAAGCCCGTGCCACCTATATTAGTCATAGTGATGGTTTTATAGGGCTTACTGTTTTATTCTAGAAGATGCTGAGTCTCAGGAAGTAAGTTACAGTGAATCTGCTTGAGATAATTTTAACTTTTGTGTTCAAAATTAGACTTTCCTTCTCAAGTGAAAGCCCAATATGTGTGTCTAAAAAAGCTAGGCAAGCATCTTAAAAGTGAGACTGGCTCTTAGTTATTTATGTCTGTCTCCTATGCAAACACACGGAGAAAACCTCTTATTTTGAAAAATAAACTGAAGTGCGGTAAGTGTCAGGCTTTATACATAAGGAGTGTAAAGAATAAAATAAAATTTTAAAAATATAAAGCATAAAATACATGAGGAGAAGCTAAAACATATTTTCCTTTTATACATACCATTAACTTGAGATCATATTGATAAATGCTAAGTAACAAAATAGGAGGCGGGGGCAGGAAGAGGCTCTAGTTCCCAATCTTGCAACTTGTCAGACTGTGCTAGGAATTTGTCTGGTGCGGCAGAGGTAAGGGGGTGATGCAGGAAGCTTTCAGAGTCAGCACAGAACCTTCATTTGGGCGTATCTCAGGTCTGAGGAAAGCAGTGGGGGCTTCATCCATTGAAGGAGAGGAGCCAGCCCTTTCCTCCCCTCTGGAGCCAGCCTGGCTGGAACCCTTCACTCAAGCACCACAGGCTCTAGGCAGTTTGACCAGGTCTTTCTGCAGCACAGTGCTGCACTCTAGCCCCAAGCAAGATATATCTAAAGGCAGATAATCCACCAGCTAATCATCAAAGATATATTTTTTTTTCCAAGTTATTTACAAGCAAGGCATACCAGATTATTGAACACATACTTTGTTAGGAATGTATACAGGCCATGGTAGCCTAGCGGCAATAAGATGAGAGATGATATATGCAAAGACACATTTGGTGCCTGTAATTGTTTCCTAAGCTCTATACTGCTGGTTTTAAGCCTTTTTTTCCTACTGCCACAGCGGTATAAGGCATTAAGGAGGCATGAGATATTCAGACAATTTAGATGGGAGAGGAAGAAGGGAGTTGTACTGTGCCTTTCGATGTGATTTCACTCTTTGTTCACATCTTTTCCCTGAAAGTCCCAGTCCTTCTGCTACATCCTGCTTTTAAAATTATACAAACAATTAATCCGAAACTGTGAAAGCAGTGTTTGAACCCAGGATCAAAGCCATGAACAAAGACTAAACCAGACTTCCCTCTCTCACTCATTCACAAAGATCTCATTTCTCAGCATCTGCTGCTTTATTCCAATGTCACCTTTCAGCGGCCCTTTGGCAAGAGTTCCGTATTTATTTATAAGCTAGTGCACTTATGTTTGGCTAATATATGCCTTATGACATTAACCAACCTTAAACATTATTCTTCTCTCTAAACTTACATGCTTTTACATGTGCTAGTTTTAAATGTTAAGTGACTAAGTCAAAATACTAGGAAATAACTACTTGAATTCTTTGCTCATATGCAAATTCAAAATTCCGTATTAGAATAGAACATTTGCTCATTGTTTTTTCCCCCACCTGATCATTAGTTTCTCTCAGGGGAAACACACTGGCAAAATCACAAAATAGCAGTGCCACAATAGAAGAAACATGGAAGAATGCCAGCGAGTAAAAATATCCTACCCAAAAGCCAGTACACAGGAACATAAATATATCTGGGAACTCCTGGGTCATCATCCCCCAAGGCCAGTCACCAGGACATGGTAGGCTTTTAGTGGGGCACAGTGTGGCCTGACCACAAACATCAGTAACTTCAAAATGTAGGGAGTTTAGTACAAAATACCAAAAAAAGACCCACAAAATCTATATTGCACCTTTTAACAGCGAACAAGAAAAGAACCAATTTCATTGCCAGCTTCTAAGTAAATCTACTGTGTGTCTAGAGGTAGACACATCAAAGACATTTTCCTGGCCCTTGCCAGTGTCCGAATTGGTGCTCCAAGCTGTCACCCAGCAAGTCACCTCGGATGGGAATCAGCAATGTGCCACTTAGAATCAGCACTTCTGCCTTCCCACAAAGAGAAAGAGCAAAGGTAAAGTGCATGCCATTCAGAATCAATGTCTTTAAATAAAATCAGGAGCAAGTTTAATTAGAGAGTAGCAATAAATTGAACATTGACGAATATATTGAAAGGTAGCACAAAATAAGAGTAATGCAAAAAGGAGTGATGAGAATGAGGCTCATGAAACACTGTCATCTAAAATGTGATTTAATATTATCAGTTCAGTAAATCTGGGAATATTAAAAACATTCTTCAATTGCCAGTACAGAAGCTAGCTGCTTCCTGTTTCAGTAGACCTGAAAAGGGAGAAAACTGCTGAAATGAGGAGAATTATACTCTAAGTCCATAAGTCCTCTGCTACATACCTCTGGATTGGTAAGACCATTTCAAAACCCCTGGGTTACTGTGCACCCCCACACTTAAACCAGATTCTCTACCTAGAATATGAAAACCAGAAAGGAATGTAGCAAGCTTTTACAATTTTACAAAGCTACATTTATAATTACCTGGTCTGAAGCAATACAGTGTAAAAGGAGTTACAAAAAGCTAGCCAGGAAAGCATCTGCTTTTCTGGCCTAAATTTGTTTTGAACATTGATACCTAAATAGGTACAATGTTCAAAACAAATTTAGGCCAGATATGAGAGCAGGGTTTTGTTGGTTTTTAGGAAGAATAATTTGCCCAGTAAGGAATATTTTATAGCCTTAGGGTCCCTATACAAATAAAACCAGCAGATCTCATAGAGGAATGCATGCAAAATTATTCTGAAGTTATGTGTTTATTATTATAAGGCTGAAAAAAGAACTGAAGGAAATGCTTTAAGAGGAACCATATGTTGAAACATTATTCACCTTTTATCCTCAAAACCATGTTTTTAATGTGGGCACTCTGAAGGCTCATTTCAACAAGCAGTAGCCTTTGCAGCTGATGACCCAAGAAAGCTTTCAGGCATGGCAGCCATGGAGGCTTATTTATGAAATCAATCAGTAAACTTAAACCATTGCAGCCACCCATTCCATGTTAAAAACTACCCTACTATTGCCCTGAGCTCTGATCTGCGTGGCCCAAATTGTCTTCTGAGTTAAAGGAAAAAGTGATTCCTGAACCCTGTGGTTCAGGAAAATACTTTTGGGTTTGTTCTACCCATAGGGATGACATCAGCCACTTCGCTGTCACTAAGCATAAACACAGACTTTAATCCAGTGTTCATCGCTTGGGCAGGGACTGAGGAACCTTGTTGCACTGGAGCTGAAGTGAGAGGCAGCGCAGCAGAGATGTGGTGACTTGATCCAGTGGGTCCTGCACACCAAGGGGACTGGCATTTTTAGTGTTCCCCACAAGGAACAGGTGGGCATGCGTTGGGCTGAAAGGATACCTTCTCAAAGAGGGAAGAGCAAGCTAGCCCCACTGTTTGCCCAGTGAATTTCCTGCCCTCAGTGTCATACTGCAGATGCCAATGCGTACTCCAGATGTGATCCAGCTATCTCGCTGCTGTCAAGAAGAAGAAGGTGATTGTTCCAGTTCTTTTTTAAATGATAATTACCTTTAAATGCTAACCTAAATCTCCAGCCTGTGCAGTTCTTTGGCTTAGGGTCACAGACACTTGTGAAATATTTATTGTCATGACATTTTGGGAAAGACCTATTCTAATTTTAGCTTTAGCTAGCAGGTTAAATCCTAGCAGGAAGATGGGAAATTTTCCTTAGAAATACTGTCTAGAGTAGTGAGGCATTGCCAGACCTCAGCACTTCTGCAAAAGCGGTTTCCATGAAACTGAAGGGAGGAAGCTTTATCTGCTCCCTTTCTCCACTCACCCCAGCTGGCAATATGGTCCTGACCCGGATACTAAGTACATGTTATTTTCTCTGTGGTATCTGTGACCAATAATGCAACTTGCAAAAAAATTGGGGGCCAAGCAGTGTACGAAGGCTGTTGACCCAAGTTTGCCTCTGACCACGAGTCCTCTCAGCCAAATCAAGACACTACAGCCCTGCTTTCACCCAGATGGTGATCTTTCATTTTTTTACTTGCAAAAAAAGTGGTTTTTATTACTTTTTATGTTATTATGAAATGTCTGTAGGGACCATTAAGACCTGGGTGTTGTGCAGTGCTCAAGGACACACTGCAGAGTGTGACCTCAAGGAACTCATGCTAGGCTTGAATGTCATATAGGACATCTCTGGGATTGCTGCTGCCACTGTCATCAGGTGCAAACATTGAGCTTTTAATTGTCTTTACTAGTCCTCAGAAACCCTTTGGTGCCACAAGGATAAAGCTTGTGTTTGTACAAGAAGTGCTGGAGCGTGTTCACTTTCAATATGCAACGTTACCTGTGTTGAATGAAATTAAATTATTATAAAATGCTTATAAAAGCATATAAAAAGCATATTAAATGGCTGAGTAAAATTAATCATAAATAGTTTTTAAAGAAAATCCTGCCTATAATGTAGCTCATCAACCAGATTTTCACTCTGATGTTTTTAGTCTGTCATGGTTGCCCCTGCAGCTATTATTGTTCAATCTGAAATGTCAGAAAATGGGCTTCCTATCCGTCACCTAAAGGAACAGTTGCTCCCAGCATAAGGACAAGACAAAATAAGTAAAGCTTCAAGGGTAGTTTTGGCAAGTTTCTTTAGGTATTAAAAATCTTGGCAAGAAATACTATTCCACAAAATGAAAGAGAATACTAGTAAAAACTATTATTATTTACATGCACATATGCATCTACACAGGCATACTCATACCTAGACTACTCTCATATAGTAACAAATAAAAGGAAAGGGTTGGACTGAAAAAAACTGCAAGAAAGGGTGTGGATTCAATGGAGCTGTATCAAATCAGTGGAGAAGACAATCCAAGCTGCTCTCTCCTCGTATGGTACCCTGTGCTAGCTCTTGTACTTGCACTGTGCAAACAGAAGTTCCCACTGATGTGCTGGTTTGTATTCTGTGAATTAGATGTGGGCAGTGGTGAATTCAACAAGGGTTTTTTTTAGTTGATAGCTATACCCTAGAGGTGACGTGCTGTCCGAAGTCAAATGGTCCAACAAAATTCAATGGTAAAATTTCCTTTTCCAGGCACCTATTCTCCAGGTTATTGCTGTCTTTAACCCATTATATTACCCTCTGAGAAACAAAGAACTGGTGGGCATTTGAAACCTCTTTATGTAGTGTCTTTGACTATCAATCTATGTGTTCCTGTAGGACCCTTTTAAGAGGGGTCCTCTTCTGAGAAATTTCCCTCCCCCATTCTCTCCTTGGCCTTGGATCAGCAATTACATTTCAGCAAGAAGCATTTCATTCAAACAGGAAGAGAAATATTCAAACAGGCTCCTAGAAGGATGAACTTGATAGCAGAAATCAAAAATAATGTTTGCAATTTTCAATTGTTTAAAGATAGTAGCAGTTTGAATGTTAGGCAGGAGTTGTAGACTAAGAAATCACATCATCCAGGAATCCTTAAGATTAAATCTGTAAATTCAGCAGTATTTTGAAAAGTTTAGTATTGTTTAGACATGTAAGGTAGAAAAATTCTGTCTCTATGCATAGCTATTTGCACTCAACTGTCTCAGGGGAGAAGTTATCCCTGTTGTGCCTTCAGAGAGAATTAAAACTACAGTCCTCAGGTGCAAATGATTTCCTCAGGGTGCTTGCTCTCTCAAGCTCCATCATTTGCAGTTTGTCTTGTCTTCCTGCATATTTCCAACTTTTCTACCTAGTCTCCATGAAAAGATGCCCATAAAAGAGATGTTAAGGAAACTTCCCTGCCTGACCATCCAGGAGCCACACTGGCACTAAGCTGGGACTAAGGCTCCTTCATAGCTGCTCATCCCACACTCACAGAGTCAGACAGACTTCCTCACCATCTCAACCCCAGGTTTCCTACAGCAGTGTCTCAGACATCTTGACCCTTAAAAGAATGTAGTTGTGGTGAAATAACAAAGTAACAGCTCGAAATGGGTGCCCCCAAGAAGGAAGCCAGAAGAAGGGAAACCCTGGGCTTTTATACCAGCCCAGTCTAAGCGCTCAGGAGTCTGGAGGTCGTCGCTCCTGCTGTGTCTCTGAGCGTCCCTCACCTGGCTGAGCCGCAGGTCCTATTTGTGTGACCTTTGTCACACCAAGAGTCAGCAGTTCACGGGCTCTCTTCTGGGCTTCCATCACCCAGAGCTCAACCTGCGGCTGCACACGGAGCTACCTACACCAAACGTCTCCCTCAACACAGGGGACCCCTTGCACCCGTGCAAGAGGAGTCCCTAGCTTTCAAATGCTCATTCTTGGAAGACTAATAACAGTTTTGGAACAGAAGACATGATAATATGCCCATTGTTCACAATCTAAATAACAATGAACAGCATCAAATTCCAAATGCCAAGGTCATTTGTGGTATTTCTATTTTGAGTAAAATGCCTCCTTACAGTTTCCATGGTTTCACCTGAAATATGTACTGAGCCTCATTGTTAAGAACCTTGAAACCCGACCATTCTAAGAAAAAAGAGATCCTCTTCTGCAGGTAGTCAATTTGATTTTTAAATGTAAAGCAGTCTGTATTTACCCTGGATAGGCTTATGGATCTTCACACTGCATTTATGAACAAAACCAGATGTTTGGATTATCCAGTTTGCCTTCTTTTTGGCATATTGCACAATAATGCATTTAATTATTCCTACAGCATAGATTTCTTTTTTCTACAGTGGAAAGATTAGCTTTATTGTTTATTTCACATAAGGAAATACCAGCTTTATTAAAATAAACTATTGAGAAAACATAGTAAGTAACAGTCATAATGAAAATGCAAAAGAAACACAATATGCTTTAGAAAGAGATTTTAAAAGTTTAGCATTGCTTTAGATTGTATTCTGTATGTGACATTCAGCTATGGAAATAGTAACAGTTATTAGAAATGCCAAATTTTACAGGACAAGATAGTAAATTTTCTATTATTGCTGTTACTTAATACATATTAATCAGAAACAGAATGCTGGAAGGAGATTGAAGAATGACTCAGATGAATAAGGCAAGGAATAGTTTAATGAATTTTAAAACCTCAAAATGCAAAATTAAAACTGTGGATACTAAAAGACAGAAGATTTCCATATTAAGTCCTTCAGTAGTGTTCTTGTTGAGTTGCCAGTTTCAGAATGGTCCTCTTTGCAATATTACTGGCATAAACACTGTGTTTTGTCACCAAAATGGGGTGATGCATTACAGTGATGTAGCTCCACTAATAGAGATAGGATTGGAGTAGACACTGCATAGCAAGAAGTCCATTATCTTATTAAATGGACACCTTTACAGCCCAATTTTGAGCAGAATAGGGAACCAGCTCATTATTTAAATCTATACTTTCTTCTTTCCTTTCTTTCTTTCTTTTGAAGCCTATCTATTAGTAGGCTGTCATCAGCTGAAGCTCTCATAATTCACATGACATCAGTCTGTGGTATTTTTCTCATTTGCTACTTACTCTTTTTGCAGCTGTAGAACACACGGAAAATGTAAGAACATAGAGGAAAATTGCCATTTTATCTCTGATAAATTGCAGTTTCATGTTGTGGAAAGTCTGTTCGTTTTCCCCTTATCAGGGCAAGAGATTTTTAAAAGCAGTAAATGGGATCCAGCTCACTCAGCCGTAGTTGTCTTAGATGTTGTCTCAGATGTAGTTGTCTTAGATTCATGCTGAGTTCATGGAGTAGACTCCATATTCAGCAATACAGAGAGAATTCAGTGGTTGACCTCTAGATATCTTTTGTTCTTTAAATACATACTACAAATTGTTAGTTTGTGAAAATGTGAAAATGCTTAGAATGTCTGTACACTGACATAGCTCTGAACAGTTTTGCTTAGTGTCAACAGAATTTTATACAAAACTAAAATGTGTGAGGACTTAAGACTTTGGCTGCCTATTTTGTATTATTTAAAGAATTTACATATATTTCTATATACTTCAGTGTTATTTCTTGGTTGATACATTTCTCATATGTGGGATTTTATAGTTTTAGTTATTAGAGAGGAAAAAAAAAAGAAAAGAAAAATTTTGCATTCCTTATATATTCTCCTACTCTTATTTCATTAGAAATCCTAAAGAAATCTATAAAAAACTAGAATAATTAGTGTCCGGCTTGCTTGCATCCTCCATTCTTCCTATCCATCCCTGTTGCCTTCCTCATAAGTCCTTCCAAAAAGGTCTGTCCCACTGTTCTGCCAGCTGTGCCAGAAGTCACCTCATAGGTGTGCAGGACATCCAGCTCCTGGAGTGTGGTCTCTGCACCACAAGGGAGTGGGTGCAGACCACAGAAGGACAGAAGAAGAACAGAATTGTTCCTGTAAGCCTCACTTCAGTATGACAGCATAGTTCTGTACTCTCCTCATCTTGTTCAGCCAAACTAGCTGGCCTGAATCTGGCTTTTGGAGCAAAACTAAATTGGTCAAGCAGAGCTTGTGTGAGATTGTCAAAGAGGCATCCTGATGTAACAAAGCATCGCATCTGATACAACTAATGTGTTAAGCACTTTTTCTTTTTTTTTAATACAGAGAGACCTTATAAGCATCCAAGATCTGTCATACCCTTTGTTATACCTCAAAACACAAGAGAAATGCACATGTTAGAAAATATTCCCAGCACTGAGATGCTCAAAACACAAGAGAAATGCACATGTTAGAAAATATTCCCAGCACTGAGATGCTTCAAATTCCTTCATGGCTTTAATACCTAGGAGATTTACTGGTGAAAAACACTGTCTACAAGGTTATAAAGGAACAGAAATTACTGAAGGCTGAAACATCCTACCACATCCAAATAAAAACATAAGATGTTATAAGCAGTAAAGGTTAGGAGAGCAGTATGAATGCTTCACAGACTGATCTA
>WAAG01089905.1:0-16205 GCA_013390105.1 Tichodroma muraria
CCCTCTGAGCATCTTTGTGGCTCTTCCGGACTCTCTCCAACAGGACTTCATGAGGATTGCACAGATCCACCTCTCCAGCCTGCCCAGGTCCCTCTGGATGGCATCCCTTCCCCCCAGAGTATTGATCACACCACACAGCTTGGTGTTTTTGACAAACTTGCTGAGGGTGCACGCAATCTCGCTGTCTGTGCCAGAAGAAAGTACTCTTGAGACTTTTCTTTGTGTACCCAAACTATTTCTAATATGTCCACACAAATTCCAACCTCTCCCTTGTTAACAGAAAAGCAGGAATCCAGCACGGATTACATCAAGAACATTAAGGCGGCAGTCTTAATGTTATATATTTGATAGGGGTATGTTCTTCTTGACTTTGCCTGCTTTGTATAAAATAACATAATTGGACATAATTCAGTACTGATCTATCTAAAATGTGAAAATAATAGTTTGATTCTGAGAAAAAATGAACACCTTTATTGACAATTCATGCTTTTTTTGTCTTTCCCTTGCAGTGTTTTCCCTTTACTTTCCCACATACCCTTTCTAATTTTATTTCTTTTCTGAAATGTTGTTAGAAATAACTTGCATGGGGATTTAGTGTCATGCATTTTTAAGGTGAGGTTACTAGGATAGTATTTTACAATTGGAGCACCCTCTTCTTTAAACATTTTGAAAGGTGCATTGGCTGTAGAGTTACAGAAATGCATTACTGACATCTCTCAATGTCCACAAATTACACCCCTTGTTTTTGGAGCATTGTCCAAATCTCATTAAACTCAACTAAAATATATGCTTGTAGGTCAGTTTCCCTGAGGCCAGTTGCTTAAGGCAATCTCAGCTGAGGACACACTTGTGAGAATTGCAAAATCATAGTCTCAGTTAAGTGCTTCTGGTTCTGTTTTTTTTGTCAGTGAAAGCTTTTTACTTAAATTGGTTATGAATAAGTTAAAAACATAACCTGAAGCAGACAGAAACAGAAGTAGGGATGGTGTCTTTAAAGTGGAATATATAGACTTTAACTAGCTCCTGATCTGATTTACTCATCATTGTAAGGGCAGCAGCCATAATTTGCTTTCCTTTAGGGTGCTCATTCCATTGCTGGACATGCTGCTCTAAAATAGTGATATTCTTTGCTTGTTCTGGATTCTTGGTTTTGGTTCAGATGAATTTATCTCAGTAAAATTCACAAGAAAAAGGCAATAGAACCCTATAATCATTTTACAGACATTTTTCACAGTTGAAAATGCTTATTAACATCATAATGGCAGGAAAGAATCAAGCCCTCTTTAACTCCTTATTTTTTCAACCCTGGGTAGTGTATGTGACCAGTCTTTGCCTCTGAGCCTGTCCTCTTATGGTTTAGAAGTGAAGAAAATAAGCTGCATTTAGGTGATAATCCTAACTGCAGAAGCTTGTTTTTCAGAAGTTAATTTAAAATTTCTAAATGGAAGAGATCATTTTATTATTTTACCACTTCTTCCTCTCCTGGCATTGTAGATTTTGCTTCAAGGACACTTTAGCTATATTTTTCTTTTTCTGAAGCCAGCTAAGTGGATATTTTTAATCCCATGAAGAAAAGAGCTTCTCAAAAACAAAACAAAACAAAATTTTTGGGGGTACCCCCCAAAAAAACCACACACCTTGCAGGAGTTTCTAATTTGTAGTAAGTGTTCTGAAAAAGGAAGGGAAGGAAGGTGGGGAAGGAGGTTCGGGCTTAGAAGTAAGGCAAGGTGTCTCCCTAGATTTTCCATAGTTCAATTTATTAGAAAAGAGGTGAAAGTTTTCATTAGTGTCCTGGAAAAATACCATATATATTTAGAAACTGGATTAATTAAGAAAGATTGTTACACCTTCTTGATGCTGAAAATGCAGCTGAGATTTTTCTGCAGTAATTCTGTTTAGTTATTGCACAGTACCTAAAACATGAGTCAGATATGGCATTTCTTTGGAGTAAGTGCATAATTAAAGTGCAGTATGTAATAAACCTAGGACTTTTCCAGTGGAAAAAATAATAACCCACACATTTGTCTTAATTATAAGATGAAAAAATGAACACAGCAAACTCTCTTAATCTGACTTTTCCAATGCTCTTTTACAATTTTTTTTATTTTTCAATAAACACATACAAACTACTGACTTATTTCTTTAATTCTTTGTTTAAAATTTATTTATTACAGGAATTGCTTCTCTTGCAACAGAAATAATAATCATGTGAGACATCATCATTATGGAACTTCATAACTCGATTACAGAATTCTTAATTAGGGCTATAGTTTAATGGGTATTAAACGGTGACAGTTACTTTCTTTACTGACAGTTTTAAGAGCAAAATTGCAGGGCATTGTAAAGGGCATTTTGCAAATGAATTATATCCCTCCTGTTCAGCTACGCCTGGGGAAAGGGAGTATCAGAGACGCGTGTTTTGATGGAGTAAGCTGCAGAAATTACAGCTTCGAGCAGTGCCACTGCAGGGACAAATTGGCAGGCAGGGAGGAAGCAGAGGTGACCCGAGTCACCCCTGGCCAGCTGGACCCCCCCAGGGCCTCGGCAAGCCCCCTCTCCAGGAGGGGCCAGTGCAGAGCAGGCAGAGCCAGTCTGGCAGGGCTGGGAGCAGGGAGAGGATGCTCCGGAACACCCCTTGTAGTGATAGCGCCCTTATCGAGGGCACAATGAGGAGGGAAAGCACACCCTTCATCAAGGAAGGGCTGGGTCACAGGCATGGGATGAGGCTGTGTCTGAGGCACAGGCATGGGATGTCTCTGTGTGCAGAGACAGCTGGGGAGGCTCGGGTTAAGGTGAACTTTGTATGTGAATTCATTTTGCGGTCAACAAAGCCACCAGAGCCAAGAAAAGGCAGGCAGCTCTGGCTGGCTTACAGTATCCTTCTAGACCTGTGTGACTGTATTGAATAGGTCTTTATTGACTGGGACACTGATCTTGCATGTTGCCCTCAAATTTTAGCTGTCTGCATTTTGCACTGGATCCCCTCATCTGGTTTTAAGGTCTTATTCAGTCACCTCAGCAATAGGCTAATATTCATTGGTAGCATTCTATTTTAGTAGCCATCACATATCCCTCTCTTCCACAACTTTCACCTATCTAGGAGTAGATTTCCCTTAATTCGTATCTGCCGGTCTTATGCAGATGTCTTAGCATTCTAACACAGGTTTCTAAAATGGTAAAAGGCACCCATATTTTAGGGAATCATATGCCAACCTCAATCTTTTAACAGTGCTGGCAAAGAAGTCATAAGAAAGTAAAACCTAACTTGTCATTTCCTTTTTTCAAAGTTACAAAGTCAGGTCAAACTCTGTTCTTCTACTGAAGTTACGCAGTCTTTTATATAAGACAGGTAATTGTAGGCATATGAATTTTAAAAAACAAAAAAAAAACAAAAAACAAAACAAAAAAAAAAAACCCACAAAAATTTATTCTTTTAACTGGAGTTGCTCCAGCACACCACTACCCTTAATCTACCTAGCTGGGATGGGAAAGAAGCAGCTGAGAAACAAGAGCACCATTATCTTGCTACGTTGTCCTTCAGCATCATTTATCTGCAATGAAAACGCTACAGTCATGATTTCTCCTAACAAAAGATTAACGGCATCCTAGCCTAAATCATAAAGTGTGATAATCAGGACAACAGGAAAAATTAGAGTAGGTTTCCCTCTCCAATTAGCAGCTGCCCCAAATGGTATGTTAATCCTACTTTTGTCTTCATGTATATAGTTCCTAACTCAAAGTAAAGGCAGTGCTGGTTGTGCCTCTAATGGGCAGTAGGCAGTACATCACTACTACGTGCAGCCCTGCTCAGTGCATACAGGCAGCTCTGAACAACTCAGAGCTATAAAGAAATGCAAATCCAGAAAATTTTTACAGGAGAAGTATGGAAATAAGTGAATTGCCCCATACACACAGGACTGAGCTCTGCTGGAGGTTGAAACTCTAAGCTCACAGTGTTTTTGGATGAGAAGAGGCTACAGATGTATTTATTCACAGTGGATAGATGTGTAAAAAGGGATCTTAAAGTCATTTCTGTCAGTTTTGTTTGAGCTAAACCAGAGCAAGGAGGTGTCTGAGTACTGAATCAGTTACACCGAGGGCTGTTTTGTCCCTTCTCAAAGGGTAATAGGAATTCAGAAGTCAGAATCTGTAGCATTCAGGAAGAAACTACAGTCAACTGTTTGGACTCCTGTAGAAACTTGACAGAGATAGGGTTAGATCTCTAGACAGTCTTCATGTATTTCACTTATGTTGATTAAAAGTACAAGACAAATGGTTTTGTTTGTTTGTTTGTTTTATTTTAAGACATGCTTGTAGCACCTCCGATTTTTCACCTTTTTCTGGAGCACCACCTGGATTGGTTTGGTGTTGATGGAACTATTAGCCAAACTTTCAGGACACATAGAGGTTCTGGCATTTCTGTATACTTCTCTGGTGTTTTTTAATGCTGTACAATGCATAAAGAACCTTCTGTTCTCTTAAATTTTTTTCAAAACTCTTCTTTTCAGCTTTAGTATAAGTGTTTCAGAGATGGAGAGAAATTTAAATAGTCATTCTGATGCTGAATACTCATTTAACATGTTGCAGCTGATCCTGGTGGAGTACTGTGTACAACTTAAGTATCAACAGTGGGGTTTCAACAGAGCTCAGAGTTGCTGAAAATTTCAGTTCTTGGCAAGAATGTCAATTTTGTATGTGCCAAGTGTCTGTTATTTAACCAAGCAGAGGATATTGAGTTACTGTAGCAGAAGCAAGATGTATGATTCATGTTTGCATATCCTTCTTCAAAACAGAAACAAAGAGATTTCACTTTTAACACATCATGCTTCTCTCACTAGTCTTTTACCATTCATGTTGCCATAATTTGGCAGTAAGTAATACAAGTATTAGGTATTTATATAGTTATTTAGTGAGATGGGGAACAGAGCATGCTGTCAGGTAGTAAATGAAACTAGGTAAGACAGAAAGACTGCAGCAGCATAGTGTTCATTTAAAAGTTGTTAAGTGACACTGTTGTTAAAATTTTGTCACTATCGAACACAGTTTATTTTGAATAAAAGCTTAAAAGTCATATTTACAAAGTAATAATGACTTTAAATAAAAAGTTTTATGTGGGGCGCTTCTGCTGGTTTTGATGGTGATGAGTTTTGATATGCATAGGGTTGGGGTTTTTGACCCTTCCTTCTCCTATTACTTGAGGAAGGGTAGTTTTTTCAGAAAAATTATTTGGGAGCAATTGGGATGTGATGCTGTTCCTTTAACACTTGGTCTTGAGGCTGCAGTCACTGTCAGAACAGATCAGATCAGAGCCCTGTTTAACCCAGTTTTGTCACTGTGCCGCTGACCAGCACCGTCTGCGGCCGCACGCGGGGCAGGGTGTGCTCCCATCTGTGCCAGCTCCCTCTGAGACACCCAGCAGTTCACCTGCCTGCTGCTGCCTGCCAGCTCTGCCTGCTCCCAGCCCTTGCTCTGGTAATGATAACAAGCTCCTTAGGACCTGCTGAAGTCTTCCCTAGGATGCTGCACAAGTTTTCCTGATTTAGCTTCGCTAGCTAAGGACGGTGCTTAAGGCCATTCGGCACATAATGAAGTGGATGTATAGATAATTAACTTTGGGATGGAGATCATTTTTTCCATAAGAAAACCCATCTGCAAAGAAACTTTAGAGTTTTATTCATTTTTGGTTCCAGATTAATTTCCACTGGTGGCAGCTGACACGAGTTCAGCATTGAATCTCTGGATAAAAGGATGGACTGTAACAGCATGATCTCGTCCTGTCTGCTCTGTGGCCTCTTCCCACTCATGGGTTGTGCGTGCAGGAACAGCTGTGAAGCTTTGCCTTGAAATGCTGGCAGCTTTGTGTGATCAGAGAATTGTGCAAGTGCCAATCCATGTCACACACAGATAGGTACTGGACAGGTCACCTGTGCGTGGGTCTGCCTTGGACCACCAAAGCATATTAAAAAGTGGTGTGTGCAGTCTCTTCTCGTCTCTTCTATCTACACCACATTCATTTTTACTACTTTGAATTAAAGCTCCAAAGATATTGCAAGGATTATTAGTGGATCAACAAAGTGAAAGGTGTAATCATCTTAGGTCTGTGTGACAACATTTCGAGCAGTTTGTCTAGAGCAGGGGTGTGGGGTTTTTCTTTTTTTGTTGTTTTTTTTTTTGTTGTTGTTTTTTGGGTTTTTTTTAAAGAAATAATTCTGAATAATTTGCAGCTCCTGGATAATTGCAAATGAAAATGTAAATTAATTAAAGTGGCTATAACTGTTGTGGGCAAATAATAGGATTTATCAAAATTTTCATTTTATTAAAACTTTGCAGTGTTTAACACAGGGCTTTATAGCTCACCTAAGTGCCCTGCTTAACACCAGAAGCAAATGAGAAAGTTTGCATTTTGGCAACACCAAGGAAAATTACATTTGAGTTTGTTATCTAACTCAGATGAAATACATATGTGGTTTTATTTGCATTCTTCTTGTGAGATGCTTTCTTTACCAAATTTGGACCTTCCTCCCCACTACCCATTTTAGGGGTGGTCTTCAGGTTCTGTACCATTTTATCATAATATTCAGGATAGTTAAATAAATAATTTCTGAGATTAGATTTTCAGTGTGAGTGAAGTAAAGTCCTGATTTGAATCTGTGTCCTTGAATCTGTCATGAAATTACAGCTATAAGACATAATTTTTCTTGAATATATCACTTCAGGGGAAAACAGCTAATTATATATGTCAGGATTGAGATGTTTGGGTTCTTTCAGAAGAGGAAGAGGTATCGCTGTAGTGATCAGAGCTGCAGAACTAAAGAGAAAATAAGGGAAAACGGTTTCAGTAATACATAAAATTGAGGAACTGAAAACTAAAGGAACACAAAAGAAGCAAGGGTTGAAAGAAAAAAAATTATAAAGAAAAACAGCAGATGGGGATTTTTGGCAAACCAAAGAAGTAACAGAAATAACCGTGCTTTGTTTTCATGTACTGCTTGGCCTTAAAGCTTTGTTAGGCTAAAGTGTCCTTTTTATCAGAGCAGTGGGTGTTGCAGAGATTATTTCAGTGGCGAGTCTGTGCAAAGATGAATGTGCTTCTGTTTCCCTCTGCTGATTAGCACAGTCCCAAATGGCAAGTGTGATAAACCCTGGTCTTTTGATGCCCCCTTTTTCCCTTCAACTCAAAGACTCTGAGATCACAGGGTAATTTTTTTTCCCTAACAAGACACCGGTGTTTTCTCCTGAATTCTTCATAAATCAGACTTTTAAAATGCTTAAGATGGTGTCCTTACATTTCCTGTTTCCATGGAATCTATAGGAGGTTTAAAGTATTCCAGGGTGCTCTGCCAACCCTTAAAGCCATTATCAGATTTTCAGTCTCTTGTGTCTCACTTAGATCTTCTGAGGATATTGCATAGCTGTTTTCAGTTGAGCAACTCTGCATGAGGAGCTCTTAAATGATATCTTCTAAACTTCCTGTGTTCCTTTGATTTCACACTGGGTCTATTTTTTCATCTTACTGACACTTGTCATTCCCTTGAGGCAAGTACTACAGCATCTACAACACCCACAGCTACATAATCACAAACTTGGACTTGTGACTGCTTAAAGTGAAATCTTTTTAAAGAAAAAAAACCTGAAGAAAGTGTTCTTGTAATGCATGCACTGAGATAGCATTAGAGGAAAGGCAGCTGTACAGCCACTTTACATAAAGAATATCTTTCCAAAACTTCTGTTTCCACATCTTTGGTTTTTTAGATAGCTTTTTTCCAAACTCACCTTTCCTAACCTTTCCCTCAACTTGTCTGGAGTTGCTGCAGTGCAGCATCCGGGCTACCTGGACCACTGAGTCTGACATCTCGGCTTTCTTGCTGTGCACGAGGATGAAACATGGTCGTGTTTAAGGCAGGACTTGTGCCACTTTTTTTAGTAGAGCCAGGCTTTGAACCTAAGGGGAGAAAAGTCTGTGTACTGTAATGCAGTTGCTTATTTTCCTTGTTTTTTTGTTTGTTTGGGGTTTTTTGTTTTGTTTTATTGGTGTTTTTTTGACACACCATCTTTGAATGTAATTACTGGAAAGTTTTTGTTTTTAAGACTCCTTTTCTGCAGCTTGTGTTTCAAGTGTTCCCTTGTGAGTTGCAAAGTTGAGGTACCATTAAGTTGCTTGATTGTTATGCAGCGCTAAAGCATGGCATAGTTTCTGTGCACAAATGTAATTGCTCTGCTTATTTCATTTAAAATGTTCATGTAAAATTTAAAAGGAGGATAAAACATAGCAAATGAAAGAACACAGGAGACCAGAGTGTAAGGAAGAGATGATTAGAGTCTGTAACTGTAGAACTAGAGAGTAGAGATTTCACTTCTGGAAGAACAGGCAAATTGCAGTTTGGGGTAGTGCTACTAGAGAAAGCGCTATGACAAAAGCAATTTGTCATGAAATATGGGAAGGCTGTGCTAGGCAGCCTGTGATTATGAGCCAGTTTCCATGTTTGGCAGCAGTACCCCCTGAAAATATTGATGCATCCATTGTTTCTTGCCAGGCTATGGCACACTGGCTCTGTCAGGTGTGCTGGCAGGCGCGGTCATGGCCCCACGCTGGGAACCACAGTTCAGTTCCACCGAGCAGTCACTCAGCATATTTTTTAGGAAGGACACAAGAGAAGATTTGTTAGATCGGGATTCCTGAGCTGTGTCCCACAACAGTGTGGTCCCACAAACTATTGTGCTGGCACAGCTGTGGGAGCAGTGAAAGCCGGCATCAGGGGAAGCAGCACTTGTGGCACAAGCTCCGTAGCTGTTGAGCTGAAGTGTAGGTATTTGGTACTTTGTAGTGTCAGGATGGCCTGAAGTGGTCAGAATTCCATATTACGCACTATTTCCAAAATCCTTTTAATCTTCAGTCACAGCAGATTGCCAGGCTTAATTTTGGCTGCCTTTTGGCATAAGGTCTGGTCAAAGGAGCAAAGCAGAGACTTACAAAGAAAAAAATTAAGGTTCCCTTTTGCTGTCCCTCTCTCGCCCCATTCCTTCTGCAATGCCAGGGCCTCTGTTTGGGGCTGGGCTTGTGGGCAGCAGGACCAGGGCTGCCACGGCATTGCAGGGACTGTCACTGCAGGCTGGCCTGGCCAGAGCCTGAGCAGGGGGGCTCAGCCTGGCCACCAGGCCCTGACAGCTCCTTCCTGATGTGTTTTGGATGCTTCTCTTGCTGCCTTTGCAGCCTGCTGCGGCCATATGGTATATAAGGGATCTGAAATCTGAATGTGTCTATAGGTGTTGTACATTTCATTTTTTCCTGTTCAGCTCCCTTTCTGAAAGCACTCACGGGGCAGTGTAGTTAAGTTGTTCCAGTATTCCCTGAATTGATTCCCACCATTTCTGAGAAAGGTGGGTTTCTCTTTCTTGTGAGCCCCGATGCAGACACTTCACCAGGACAAGTCTGTACTTGCTGTTAAAATCAAGGCATAAATGCCTTGACTATGACCCAGCATTCATCAGGGAAGCCTCTGAAGGGCATGCACCAATCTGCTGGTGTGCTTTTGGAAATCTCCAGACTATCAGCCACGATTTTGTCAGATGAGGGGTTCTGCTGCTAAAGAAAAGGACAAATAATTGTACGATAAGGTCATGCATTTTGCACTAAATCCTGCCCAAGCAGTAACTTGGCTATGAAATGTGAACAAAAGTTCTCCTATTCTTCACTAGAATCAATCCTGATTTGAAGTGAAGCAAAGGAAAGCAAAGCTGAAGCAAAACCAGCAAGAGCCAGGGTTTTTCAGGTAAATCTATGCTCTTAAAGAACAATAAGAAAGACACCAGAACAGAAGAAGGATAACTATAATTAAATAGTGCAAAAACATTGTTAAATATTTATGTTCTCTTTTTCTTACTCTTTACAGGTTGGTAGAGCCTTTTTAAACATGGAAAGTTAAAGGAATAAGAAGTATTGTTCACTTACAGTGGGTGAAATTCAACCCTGTTGGAGTCAATGGAAGTTCAGTTATTTAATTCAGTAGGGTCAGGTTTCTACTGTTTATAATGATCTACTGTATGTTTGGACACCCTCTAAGCACAGGAATTAGCCTCCACTACTTAAATGTTTTTAATACTTTTGAAGATCAAGTGTAATCGTTCAGCAGCTCTTGGTATGTGCTGAATGTTCATTCTGCTTCCTAAATTATATTATTTTTCTGGTAACCAGCAACTGAAGACAGCAGTAAGGTAAACCAGTTCAAAGCAGCAGTGTTAACTGTCCCTACACAGGCTTTCCTTATGGTTTATATTTTATAAACAATAAACAGGACTATTTTTCAAAACTGGAGGAGGAAAACCGGGTTCTTTTTATTTTTCTGGAAGGGACTTGCCTATGGATAATCTTTCTTACTGTGCTGAGCATAAATGTCAAATTCCAGTCTGAGCTGGGACGTTATCACAGGTCTTCAGTTTATGTCCTTTTACAGCCAGCCCTTTACAGTAAATTGACTGTAAATCAGGAAAAAACTCTCTCAGTGCACCAAATGGAAAACTGCAAAACTCTTCATGAAGGAGTAAAGTTCTTGAAAAGTAACTCTTAAATGGAAAAGGGATTTAGCAGTTTTAGGTCTCCATTAAAACTGAAAGTGTGCATGGATTGACAGTACCATGTTTGAAAAGCTGCCAAAGAGTTGTTCTTGGCAGAACTATGCCTTGCAGTGTTTAAAGTCCACTACCCCAGGTACTTGTCTGCATTTGTCATTACCTTGGGCTTCCTTGCAGTCAAATCCCTCAGTGATGCGTTTCATTTCCTTCATACTAATTTTCCAATTTCCTTCTTCTTTTTTTTTTTTTTTGTCAAGTGAGAAGTAGTTTTGCATCATCTCAGATGTAATTTCTACACGTATTCTGTGAATTGCCAACTTTAATTTCACTTGACTGTCTCTTTGATGGAATTTTCCTTACACCACAATTGTTTTTATTATTCCAGACGGGTGATTATGGCCTAAAAGGTAATACTTTGGGGAAGGCAGGAGAAGTAGATATTGTGCATAGTGAGAAGGGATTTGAAAAATGCTGGCATTGGGATTGGCAGGGAAATGGAGGAAAGCAGAATCTTGTGACAAGAAGTTTCTATGCCTTTAGTTCAGCTTTAATTCAAATACGCAAATCTCTCTATGTTGCTTTTTTAACATGATATAGTACAGCTAAAAATACACCAGTGATATGTACAAGAGGAAAAAAAATCCTGAGGGATATAAGGACTCCCAAGTCTTCCCATTTTCCTAGATTCTTGTCATCTATGCGCTCCAAATTAAACTGGAATAATAAATAAAAAATCCACCGTGTATCAGGGCAAAGGTGTCTTCTGTAGATCTGTCTTGTTAGCAATTGTTACACTTCTCTGTGGAGATGCTTACTGGTTCCTGCTGATTCATTATGGCAGGAGTGGCTCGTTAACTCTTGCCAGAAAGACGAGTGACAAGTGTGGCTTTCTCGTGAAAAAGAGCAGAAGGGCTGAGACTGACCTCAGTGCAGCGAGGGTAGATTTTGTTCAGAGCAGTGTGGGATGCTGACGTGGGAAGTAGATTCGGATTTTATCAAGCCAAAATTGTGGTTTTGAAATCTCTTCAAGCAGCTGCTCAAACATCCTGATCTAATGAGATACGGGCAGAGAAACTGCCGGTTCAGCTGGCACGGGCAGAGGGCTGAGCAGAACTTGGAACAGGGCTTCCTGCACCAGGAGAGGTTTGTCCTTCTTTTGGCAGCCTGCTCAGTGGGATCGTTTGACTCCCTATATCAGGGTGATTTATATGGGAGAGATCTGTGGCACAAAGCTGGCTGGCTGGAAAGTTGGTGGGCAGAGCAGGCATGCAATTTGTAAGGTAAATTGTGGAAACAGCTCCACCTTTTTTAGTTCAGTTGTAGTTACATAGATGGGTGTGTGTATTTTATATCTATATATAGTGTACGTGTATACTAGTGCACATTAGTATATTAGTATATATGTATATAAGTACTAGTATATTATAGCGTACACATATGAAACTATCACTTCCAGTCTGCTGTTCCTTCCATGTGTTTTATGACGGTTGTGTGCACGATGCACAGTGAAAATGTGTTCTCAAAGTGTACAAAGAAACCTCGGGGCTGAATTTGTGTCTTGGTCTCATGCTTGGGGTTTGAAAGGAATTTTTTCTGACAGCAAAAGGGAAGTTTCTGGTTCCCTTGGCTGTGTGAACATTGGTTTGTTCTCGTGGTCTCGTCAAGGTGCTTTTCAACTAAGAAGTTTACTTTTCAAGTGCCCACATATACTCAAGCTTTCTGCTGTTTGTCTGTAACACACACCTGGAATGCTTCAATGGCTGCAATATTTTAAGTAACATTTGTAAGTCTGGGAAGTACAAGAGGGTTTTTTTTCCATCCTATGATATAAAGAAGGCCAAACTAAATGACATAGCAGAAGTCTCTCTCATGGATAGTCTTTTTTATAGATAGTCACTGTCAAAGTGTAAATGAAGTAAAAATTAAATCAAACCAGGATATTTCAAAGTTGTTGTTCCAAACCTTGCTTATTGAGACAGCAAGTAAGGCAGCTATTTATTTCAGTGATAAAATTGAATGTTTATTTTAAGTTTTGGCATAGCTTTCAGATGTTATGGCACATTCTGCTATGTTCTAATAGGGTCTGAATAGGCAAGACTTACAGTGCAAAAACATTGGCTATTGTTACTCCTGTGCACAGGGGGAGAAAGGAAAAAAAAGTTGCTTCAACACGTATCTGACGGCTACTACTATTAAAAAGTTCCCATTAGGCCAGCAAATTGTAATGTTCCTCTCTTACGCTTTCCTTGTTCTGTTTAATGACAGAAGAAGCTATCAAAAAAATAGGCTGTTTAGAGAATGTGATTCAGCCTTCAATTACTCTGCGTGTTGTAACATCACCTAGGAGTTAGTTAAGGTTTGAATTAAAGTTCATGTAAAGTATTTGTGTAGCTACATGTAAATACCTAATTAGCACTATGCTAAATGGTTTATTTCTCTTCTGAATACTACTGTATACCCTGAAAATTGCTCTTTTCCTTTGGTTTGTCGCTTGTTTCAGAGTGCCTCTTGCCCATGTGCACTTCCAGTTACAATAATTCATACATTTTGTACACAGTTTTAATCACTTGAAAGTCTTTTAATTATTAATAAGGAGAAATCCATTGATTTTCTCCAGTTGTTCAAACACAAGTCTGGCCTAATCCTGCCTCGGGCTTGAGGGGCACTGAGCTGAACAGCAAATCCTTGAGCTAAACATTCATTTCATGGGATTTAAAGTGCGTGGGGGAAGGTGGGGAGGAGAACACCTCCTCTTTTTTCCCTTCTATGACCTTTCCTTTTAGCTTTTTTCCATTTTCTCATATGGAAACACATATTTGAAAGGTGTAATTTTGTGATGATGAAAATAAGTAAAAATAGAGTAGCTTAAAAAAAAAAACCTTCAAGAGAAGGTTATTGCTCGGTTTAATCTACACAATTTTTGTGACTGCACAAGTGATGAAGGTAGTCCTGTGGTGCAGCAAGATTTGCTACTGAGATGAAGTGGTGTAACTAATAAGCAAACCTTTGACTGTTCTAGCACATAAAAGTGCATAAAATAATACAGGACTTGTGTGCTGTGTTAATACACGTGTGTGTGTGTGAGGTTTATCCTATGATTAGTGTCAGATTGTCCCTTTTGTGTGAAGAACTCTTTTCACTTAAGCCTCTGGCTCAGCTGCAGATCCGTGGTTTGATGCAATTTTGTCTCAGTTTATTTCTTTAATTCATTTGATCCTCCTTTTTCTTTACTTGTGATCCTAATTACTAAAACCTGGCACACATCCGCCCTACAGGATTCAAATAATTTATTTTACTCCTTTATCAATTTAGTTTTGTTTCACCTCAGACTCCCTCATGTTGTATTACCATATGAAGTCTCTTCAATGAGCTCTGAATCCAAGCTAAACCAGTTTTAAAAGAAGAGGAGGCAGTGTTGTGTGCATAAAATTGAGCAAACACAGAGGCTAAAAATTCTTCACAATTTATTAATTTCAAAATATGTGATTTTAGGTTGTCCTCAGTGCTATTCTGGAAATCAGCGACAAGCTTCTGAGCTTTACTCCATGTTTTTCCATAATTTTTTAGCCCTTTAACAGACCCTTTCCAACTGCTCAGCGTCCCTGATCTTGGGGACTTAATTCCCAAAATGAAATAAGCATTTCAGAAAGCATCCATGAATATAAGAAGTTCAAAGTGGCAAGTGTCTGTCCCTCAGTCACGCACAGGAAGACAGTATCCATCTTCTCTGAAGAGAAATGGTGTTTTTCACTGCTGCCACTAAAGGGAAGCCTCCTCTGGGACCTTGTTAGATGCTTTCATGTGAGGACCATTTGACCCACTTCTGACTAGTGAGCAGGCTTAGAAGGCAGTAGTTGTTGGGGGTATGCCTTTGGCTGATCTCCTCCCCCTCTTTGCAGGGAGAGAAAACCCTCAGTGGAATATATTAGGGATAATGACGGGGTAAAAATGTCAGTTAAAGAAGGGTGACGGATGGAAGTCCTAGTCAAAAATAATAATAATAATAACAATAATAATAATAACGATCTTCAAAAGGTTCCTCTATTTACAAAAACAGCATCAAACTAACATCAGCTGTCCTTTTTAAAACAAATTAAAAAAAATATTGTAGAGCTAATATTGTTTTTTAATAACAAATAGTATTAGTTGCCAAATGTCACTCAAAGTGGACTTTTAAGTTAAGTCCAAGTTTTCCTTTAACGTGCTGAAATCAATTTAGTGAAAGTGAAACATACATTGGCTGGGAGAAAATTGATTGTTTTTTGATCAATTTTCAAAATCAATTTTGCTGGTTGCAACCAGCAAAGAAGGAAGGAGGACTGCTAATGAAAGGTGTGTCTTTAAGCTATCTGGAGAAAAAGTGATATAAAAATAGTTTTATGGTAAAGAAGCCATCAGCAAAATAATCTAAACTATGTACATGTAATAGATCAGTTTTATCTGAAACAAAAACATATCTAAATAAACATATCTAAAACAAAAGAAAAAAAACAACTTTCAACCATAATGCTGTTTCTTAGACAAAACAAAATACCTGTTACTTTTCCATCTTTCCTTTGCTAAATACAGTAATTTTGGTGTTTATCAATAAGATAAGGCATTCTTTGTAAGGCAGCCAGTTTGAAACTGGTAATATCTGGTTTCTTGTAATATACTGATGATCTACAAAGCCTTTTCAGCTTTTTGTATGCCAAAGCAGGCCTTCATGCAGGTATCAATGTGGCCTGGATTAGAAGATTACTGCATTTGTGTCCCTGAGAAAGCTTGTTTTGATCTATGATTTCCTCCCCAATCACCTCTAAATATGCAAGACTGAATCTATGGTGGTGCATGTGGAAGAGATCAGAAACAAGTAACTTTTGAAATAAGGATTAATGTTGAGCCATATATTACTACATGAAATAGGAAATATTCTCCTTTCCTGCCACTGGGGTTCCTCATAAATAATCTGTCTGACTCTGTACTGAACAAAGTAATCACTGTATCAAGAGAGAAGCCAGAGAAACCAATTAAATTGTTGTGGCAAGTAGAAAACAAACAAGAGGGAACGCTCTTTACAAAACGGAAAATTTCTGCTATTGCCTTGTATTTGGAAGTCCACTTAAGCATTGGATCTTTTGAGATGGTTTTTCAAGGTTTCATTTATGTCTTTGAAAAGAAACTGGAAACCAACAGATGAATGCCTGAAAAAAAAAAAAAAAAATACAACAAAAACATTCTTCCGTAGCACATCTTTTGAATGCTTGTCAGTACCTTTCAAGCGAGGCAATGACTGAGAAACTGACCCAAAGGGGTAAAACCAGAATACACAGGCAGTGTTAGGCCTGAGGAATCCAACAGGATGTAAGATGAAGACATCTGTAGCTGAATAAAGACGCCGCCTTTAGGAGATTATCCTGAAAATGATTGCAGCTGCCACCAGAGAGCTGAAGAGCCAGATGCTGCCGTGGCCCCCGGGGAACCCGCTCCGTGTGATGAGTTGTCGGAGACAGGAGAGTTGGAGGAACAGACATCCTTCTCCAGATCTTACAGTAAAAAAAATCACACTGTGACAGCTCTACCCTTAGCCTTTGTCACCAGCAAGGGAAAATTCGCTATAGGCCTCTTGCCATCAATTATCTTTTTCTTTTTTTTTT
>WAAG01089908.1:3965-15065 GCA_013390105.1 Tichodroma muraria
GGGCGCGGCTGCCGCGACGCCGCCGCGGGACGCGCCCCGCACAAAGATGGCGGCGCCGAGCGCCTCAGCCGCTCATGTGAGCGCTGCCCCGCACAAAGATGGCGGCACCGAGCGCCTCAGCCGCTCATGTGAGCGCTGCCCCGCACAAAGATGGCGGCGCCAGGCGCGCGCCCCGGCCCCGCCCGGCCGCCCTCAGCGGGAGCTGCCCGGAGCAAAGATGGCGGGCGCGGAGTCCTGACGCCGCGGGTCTCGCTCACGTGGCAGCGGCTCCTCCCGACCGACAGCGGCGCCTCTCCCTGTGCCGGAAGCGGACCCCGCCGGTCTCCGGGCAGCGCCGGGGCTGGAGCGGAGGGAGCTGCCCGTGGCCCCGGTGCTCGGCGGGAAGGTAACCGAGTGCGGCAGCTGTAGCGATCCGGCCCGGGTCCCGGGAGAGGCGCGCCCGCTTTGACCCGGGCGGCTGCGGGGAGGGGGCTGAGAGGCACGCGAGGCACCCGGTTGTGTCCGCTGCCTGCCCGCGATGCCGGGGCTGCCCGGGCTGGGAAGGACTCAGCCGGGCCGGGCAGAGGTCTGCCCCTCTGCTCCGCGGCCTCCATCGCCTCCCGCCGTGCCGCGGTTGCGGTGCCGGAGTCGCGGTTCGGAGGCTTCGCCTTGTGTTCAGCATCAGGGAGTGAGGGGTGCGCCTGCATCGGGGAGATTACGTCAGGCTGTAGTGGTTGTTCCTCGTGGTGTGTCTGCAAAATAAACGAAGTGCTGAATGAGATAAACTTTTTCTGTCTGCTCTCAAATCTTTTAAGTCTTTCAGCTGGCAAATATGTTCTTCCAATAGTCATCGTTTCAGAGGCAGGGGTGTTGCCGTGCGTGATTTAGAGGCTACAGCACGGGAACGGGCGGCTAATGAAAGCAGACCGAGCCCTCCTTAGTCCTGGTTGTACCTTTGCACACAGCAGTTAGACAAATGGGGCCTAAGCTGAACCAGCAAATTTGCTGTCTCCAAATTAAGTCTTGCCTCTACTCAAAAAAATCAATCAAACAAGTCATGTACCTGTGATGGAAGAGATTCGAGCGTGTAGAAGAAAATCGTCCTGGGCTTTTGCTGCATAACTTAGTATGTATCCTCCTTTTGACAGAGTATTCCAGAAACCATCTGTGATTGTTTTCAAGATAGTTTCGCTTAATGAGGTATGGGAGAGAAGAAGCCATGTCAGAAGAAGCTGTTACTGAGACACGATTTTCTCTGAAGACAGTAGCTTTACAGGTGTTTCATCTTCCCCTTTCTTGGTATTATTCTCTTAACCAGGTAATATCAAAACATTATCAAAATATTGTTACTTTTGTTATACATTTAGGAGTTCATTGCAGTGTTGTACGTGCTCTTGCGAGTGTGAATTAAATTTGTGCAGAATACCTTGGGGTTTAGTTTGTTTTTAACACTGAATTAAAATAAGTGTGTCTTTTTGTCTTTTTCTGCTAATAAATGCTTAATACATCATCATACATCTGCTTTACCTGCAGTGTCTGTATATCTCCAATTTGTAACACTGCAATGATTCTCAAAATATCAAAATTCTCAAATTGTCTTTTTTTTGTTGTAGATTTTTTTATGTGTGTGTGTTTACAAGTTAACCATAACTGTCATTAAACTTTGAGTAAAAGTATTAAGTTCTGCTTTTAAAAGCAGGTCTTTAATATGACTGTATTTTATTTTTATTGAGTTAGACACTTACAAGCAAAAGCTATGTATTATTTCACAGTTCCCTGTAAGTAACTTTCTTTTACTGCATCTAAAACCAGGATGAGATATTCTCAGTCTTAGCTGCATATGCTCATTTCCACATTTTTTTTATATATTAAATGCTTCAAAACTCTCATTGCAAGATCACTGTTTTCTTTTTCATGTTGCAGCATACTCATATTCCTTTTAAATACCACATGTAACTCCCTTACGTGCAACTATTAACTTTCCTCTTTTTAGAGGTTTTCATTTCACTGTTAATCAATTTCTGATCATGTTTGTAGGCAAACACAAGTTTTAAAAAATCCATTTGAGGTTCTTTGAAACGTTCATTTTAACACTTAATTTTGTGATCTTAGAGGTTTTAATCTCAGGTGTTTGGTTATTAACTCTTTTCTGTGAAATACAGTAATCTCTTTTAAGTTTTGTGATGGTGCTGTGTTTCAGGCGTTTCCTCTTCCTCATGGAGTACAATGGTAGTTGTAGACCTCAGTCAAAGCATGGTACCAGGAAGGGCAGGATTCTCAAATCAAAGGTGCTTGACTTGTTGACTGTAAACTCAGTGCAGAGAGAAGCTTTCAAAGTTTCTTCAGATTGCACAGTGGTGATCGTATTTACCAACTGCACAGCAGCTGGGAGTGCCAGAGTGCAGTGGTGCTCCCTGTGCTCTCTCTGGTATGAGGAATCACGTTACACAAACACCCTATGAGGCCCAAGGACTATGGGTCTGGTTTTCCCCCAGCAATCTGTTTCTCAAGCAGCATAAGTTTCCAAAAGTTCTTGTGAATGTAAACTGTGGTTTCCAGTTAAATGGCACTTTTCTTCTTTGTGTACTTTGTTACTTTGTATGTTACAAGTTTTTTTTGTGAATGACTTTTGATACAAGTTGCTTGTATATGTGATTCTTATTTACTGTTTAAACACCTATAGACCTATGACTGATCTAGATCCAAAACGAAACATAATTTTTTTTTCAAAACTGTTAATTTAGGGAAATGTATTTAAAAAGATGTTCTACTCAAATTGAAACATGGTGCGAATGTTGGCATTAGTATCTTCCACTCTTTCACATTGCAAGAAGTAGTGTAGTTGCAAAAGGCGAATTCCTTCACAGTATTTTTTTGCTGTTAGAGATTTAATTGAAGCCCTGCATTGTCCTGGCATTAAGAGGAAATTAAGAAAACTTGAATCTTTGTTTGTAAGTCATTTGCTTAGATCCCCATAGTCTGTGGAGTTACAATATACCTTATAGTTCTTGGTGCTGCAGTCTGTCTCTCAGTATATATATTTGCAATTAAATCACACTTTTATTTTCAGATAAAGCTGTCCCCAGGGTTAAAGAAACTTTTCACAGTAACAGCAGTGAGTGCAATATCTGTGATTTTTCTGGCCCATCACTTTAAAAGAAGACGTGGAAAGAAAAACAAGAAAGTGCCACCATGGGAGCCAACTCATCTCATATTAGAGTGTACCAAAGCAGCTGCTTCAGAAAAAGGCAAGTCATGGAACCCCCAAGTTGGTTGTTTTTTTGGGGTTTTTTGGGGGGTTTTTGTTGTTGTTGTTGTTGTTGTTGTTTTCTTGGAGAGGAAAATAAGTTGTATGAGGGGATGGGTGTGCATAACTGTAGTAGTAAACCAAACTATTTTCCTTTGATCATGGAATATTTTGGAAGGGACCTTTAAAGTTCATCCAGTCCAACCCCTGCATTGAGCAGGGATATCTTCAGCTAGACCAGGTTGATCGTAGCCCCATCCAACCTGGCCTTGAATGTTTCCAGGGATGGGGCATCCACGACTTCTCTGGCTAATCCTTTCCAGTATTTTAGCACCCTCATTGTAAAAACTTTCTTCCTTGTTATCTAATGTAAATCAGCCCTCTTAGTTTTAAAACCATAACCCCTTATTCTGTTGCAGCAGACCCTGCTGAAAAGTCTGTTCCCGTCTTTCTTATAGGCCCCCTACAAGTACTGAAAGGCTGCAGTAAGGTCTCCCTGGAGCCTTCTCCAGACTGAACAACCTCAACTTTCAGCCTTTCCTCATAGAGGAGGTGCTCCATCCCTCTAATCATCTTCACAGGATGGAACACCTGAGTGGGTTTGAGTTGTTAGACTTTAAATTTTGAATTTGTCAAATTAGAAACAAAATTACAGTATCTTATAAAGAAGCTGGGCTTCTTGTCAAAGGTAAAGTTTTAATTGTGAACCAGGATTAAAACTCTTTTTATTAATAGTGTATTAACAATGAATTTTGCCCTTCTTACTTGTCTATCTCAATACGGAGAAATTCAGATCTGTTTTTTTATAGAACAGGCGAATAATTAAGCTAAAATTCATAGTTAGTTACAGATAGTGAATTATAATGTGTAGTTTCTCAATTAGAACTGTAAATAAAAGAATAATTGTTTGCTTATAAACTGGATTTTATTGAAAAGAGTCAGTGCAATTCTTGATAGATTTGCAAAAGAAGCAATATTTTGCATTTGCAAGAGCTTTAAAATAAATGTGTCTCTTAGGTTCCAGTTGTTCCAGTAGTCGACAAAACTTGACTCTTTCTCTGAGCTCTGCCAAGGAAAAAGGATCTCAGTCCTGTATCTATGCAAATGGAGGACTTTTCAGTAAATACTCTGGTTCAGTTCAAAGCCTGACCTCGGTAAGTAAATATGTTCTAAGGCTCTTGAATGTCTGTTAGCTTGCATTGAATATGCATCTAAAGGCTTCACTGAGCTGAAGGAAGTTTCCTGAACAAACTGCACAGGCACCTAGAGATGCTGAGAAGCCACTGTCCTTACCACAGAGCAAAACCAGTTTCTAGGCAGATGGCTTGGATGTAATATACTCTGTCAGGAATCTGGATTTAAGGATACTCTCTATAACAACACTTTGTTTTTAAGGTTCAGAGTGCCACCTCTTGTCACAGTTGTGCTTGTGCCAATTCCAATTCCTGGGATAAAGCAGATGAAGATGACATTAAGCTTGTCAATATTCCAGTGACTACACCTGAAAATTTATATTTGATGGGTAAGTCATAAATAAGAATATTCAACATCTGCTTAACAATGAATGTAAAAAATTTCTTGGGTTTATGGTAAAGTGACAAAAAATATTATTGTGTTCTTTCTCAGTGTCCTGTTGGCAAGTATCTGAGAACATTTCCATAAAATAATGAAATCATACTTGATCTAAAGTTAATTTGCCAGAATACTTTTTCTTCCACTATTTGCAGTAGTAATCCTTAAAATCAAGCCCTAACACATGGGGAAAATGATCACATTTCTTTACACAACAAGAAAGTAAATATGTACTGGGAATATATTGGTATAGGCTGGGAAGTGAGACTGTTTCACCTTACATCTCTGTGATAATTATGCTTATTTCAGCTAAATATTTTCCTGTGTCTCTAAAATGTGAATGTAGCTGAAGCTGTTCCTGCTCTGCTCTAGGTATGGAGCTGTTTGAAGAAGCACTGAGGCGCTGGGAGCAGGCCCTAACTTTTCGTAACAGGCAAGTTGAAGATGAAGCAATCTGTGGTTCCATTAAGCTGGGAGCAGGAGATGCAATTGCAGAAGAAAGTGTAGAAGTGAGTACATCCAGTCTGTAATCTACTGATGCTGCCCTGACAATTTGGTTGTGTTATTACCTGAATCTTTTCAAATTCAATTACCAAACTTGACAATTGATTCAATTTCCAATTTAGTGGTATTGTATTTAAAGGTGATCTAAGTTCATTCCTTCTGACTTTTTTGGTTGGTTATTTGGGGGAAGTCATGGAAAGGAATTAACATTATTTATCTTTTGGCAATTGCTGATGCATTAGTGTTTGCTTCTGGACAGTTTTATCGAGCTATCGAGCAGACAGCTTCCCTGCATGTAATCCCTTGGGTCCTCTCTTTCTTTTATGATTATGTGAGAGGGTGTCTGCTTGCCAAAGATTATTGTCTCAGGGAAAAATGATCAGTTTGTGCATATTCACAAACAATGTGCTTAAACTTTATTTGTTGTCCTCCTTTCTTATAAACTAAATACTAAAAATATTTTTAAATAAACAGATACGTGTTACTTTCATTATTTCTAGTGCAACAAACATCACAGACAATTTTAAAGTATTTTTAAATTTAGGTTTTATTTTTTATTAATGTAAATAAAATATGTGTGTGTTCTGGAAAGTGTATATATATTTTGTGGATGTTGAAATTTTTATCTGACAGTGTCCCTAGGTGTTTTGTAGGAAATTAATGTGTCACAGTTTGCTCTGTGAAGGCTTAATATCCTTGGATTTTACAAAGGAACCTTACAGGCTGAAAGCAAATAGAAAATCTTCTAATGTCTGTCTTCTTGCAGGATATCATTAGTGCTGAATTCATTCATAAGCTTGAATCTCTTCTTCAAAGAGCTTATCGTCTTCAGGAAGAGTTTGAAGCCACCCTTGGGGTCTCTGATCCTGCTGCTTTAGCTAATGATATTGGTGAGTACTGCTGCTTTACATCTTTTTTGCTTGTAATGACGGCTCTTGGAGGGAGGACTGAAATATCCACTGAGCAAAATTATATTCATCAGTAAATCAACAACAAAAAAATCGCGTTCTTTATATTATTATGTTATCTTTGATGAAGTGATTCTTTTTTAGATAACAATGGATTGAAAGGAAATTGTTTTCTTTGTAACTTGTCAGTATTTAAATTAATAATAATAATAATAATAATAAGGATAATTGCATTTATGCAGCAATAATATATGACCCTTTTTATGGGTGTCTTTAAACAGCCATAGCCTGGGTGTTCAGAGGTTTTATGTATCTTCCGAACTATGAAACCTTATATGCTTTGTCACAATTTTTTTTTACCAAAAAGAAAAATTAAACTAGAAAGACTTAATCTGAAGCAAATAGTCACTCAGAACTGTGATAAATTTCACTCACCAGAGAGAAGACCTTTGCTAATGGCTAAGCTGTTACAACGGCAAATACAGTGCGTAGTTGCTGCCTGACGTGCTGATTACCTACAGATAGCTGGATTATTTTTACGGAAGGAGTTGGATCTTAGAGATGGGTGCCGTCGTACCCTTTCGTAGTTGTAGGTGGGCGCGGAGTTTAAGGCGCTCAGCCGCGGCTCGCGTGGCGCGAGGTGGCAGCGCCGCGCCGACCGCGCGCGGCCTCCCCGGGGGCATCGGATTGAGGTCACAGCTGGCTTTCTGGCTTACCTGCGTACACCTGTAAATGTGGCCCTTAAAGCAAAAAAGCATTTAAACGTTTCGTTTTGGTATCTGAAACCATCGGTCACGTTGCACTGTATATCCATTATAATTAGAGGTTTATTTGTGATTTCTGTCTTCAGGCCGGATTAATAAAATAATGCTCAAAGGACTTCATGTAAATGCTCAATGTGTTTTATTGCTGTTTTGTTTGGTTACTCTGGGAGTATTTAAAATTAATATTAATATAAAAAAAGGAACTTCATTCCTTTCAAATGTTCTTTATAGAAATAATTTGTAATCTCTTGAGTAGATGTCTGTTACTTTATTATTAAATTTTATTTGTGCTGGCCCGGATGAGTGAGGAAAAAAGTAATGAACTGGTTTAGTAAATACCGTTTTCTGTGTTCAGGATTTGGGGCTTTTCATCATTATCTTTCTTGAATTTTTGACTTCAGCAGCAAGTATATTAAAGGATGCTTCACTTTTTCAGAATGTTTTAATAAAAATTCAGGAGGACATACATCATCTCCTTTGAAGCACTTGCTATGCTTGGAAGATTTTTGTTCAATATTTGATATATTAACAGCAGGAATGGAAGGATTCAAGAGTCACAAGAATAAGCAAGCCCAAGAAATTTTGAAATCCCAGTGGTCAAAAGAAGCAAAGATAATACAGCCTTCTTTGTACTACTAAGAATAAGAATAGTACTTCACTGTACAAAGTAAAAATTACAGTTCTGAATGGAAACAGAAATGAAGGGTCCTGTGCTGTGTAGGAATGAGTGTAATTTGTGGTAAAAGAGGCAGCTGAGATGTTTTCCTGGATGATTTATTCGTAAAACTTCTTGAAGAAATTAGATAATGAAAGCATCCCAGTCTACCATTTACTATTCACTAATCTTAGAAAATGAGAATGGGGGTTGTTTGTTTGTTTGTTAAGATTTTGAGATAAATGGGCAATTTCCCAATCATTTGGAACAATCTCCAGCATGTCATGCCTTTGAAACAGAGTTGCTAATTTGCAGTTCTCTTATCACAGACAAAATAATAAAATATTTAATTAGTGCCAGTTGATACAGTTTCAGAGTATGTAGGTTTTCTTGGCCTGTAGGTTTTTGAGAGATCTGCAGTTTGGTGAATTGGTATAGCATAAATTAGATGGTAATATTTAGCTCACTGACATAAACATTTATTTATATTTCTGTCTGCTGTTAAGGGAAAAATGTGCCTTTTAGGGGAGATATTTGGTCAAATGCTCTAGTTTTATCAACTATATAGTTGATTATAAAATCATTTATAGAGCTGGAAGTTGATAAAAATTTATAATTTATGGCATTTAAAGCGTTGAATTAACAAAAAGCAAAGGTTAGCAATAAAGATCTGAATTATCTCTTTAAATAGTTTCAGTCTAACAAACTACATTCAATCCTGACAGGTATGAATTGTACATATAAGTGAGGGATTTTAAAAGAAAAATCATGAAGAAACACTTTAGGAAAGTTACACATCATAATCAATGTAAGCTCTTGGCATATTGCTGCAGAAAAAAAACTTTTCTAACCTTTGGCTGTGTGCAAAGAACAGCACCAGCATAGAGGCAGAGATGCAGTCTTGGGTTGGCGTGATTTTAGAATACTGTGTCCAGTTCTGTTGGTTTCAGAAGACTGGAGGTTCTAGACAGCTCAAAACAAGCCATAAAAATTTTCCATGTTGTAGAAAAACAAGCTGATGTGAAGTTCACATTGGGTATGTCAGCTCCTTATTGAAAATACTGAGAAGTGACTGACTTGTTCTGAATAGCTGCTTACACATGGAAAAGGTATGTGGTGCTGGGGGATTTGTAGGCCTTGTTGTCAGAGTCATAACGAGATCAAATTTCTAGTTGTTCAAGTGAAACAAGTGAAGTTCTGAAGTAAGCTACCCTCAACACACTTCAGAGGCAAGATTACTTTTTTTAGTGCTGTTTTGAGGGATGTTTTCATTCTTTGAGAGGAAGATACAAACCTGGGGTTAAATGGTCAGTGTGGTCTTTTTGGCATTTTCCCTTACTACTATTTTTCCTTCTTCTGTGGGCCTTGGAGTGAATAAGAAAAAGCCTTTGTCCTTAATAAATTTGTAATTGCCCCATCCATGGAAGTGCTCAAGGTCAGGCTGGGCAGGGCTTTGAGCCGCTCGATCTAGTGGTGGCAGGGGTTGGAACTAGGTGGTCTTAAATGTCCCTTCCAACCCAAACCATCCTGTGATGATGCTTGCAGTTCGCTAAAAATGCTTATAACCAGCTCTCGTGCTGCAGGGTTTCAACTGTTCACCCACAGCAATAATCAGAAAATGTTTAGCTCTGTTTTTTTTCTCTGATACATAGGAAAGAGAGATACGGTTTGTGGATTTTTCTTCTGTTTTCTCCACCTGAAGTGCTTGTGATCATCCACAGCTGGAGTTGAGGCTCTGACAGTTGGACAGATGCTATCAAGTGCTACATAAATGCCTGACAGGCACTTCTTATTCTTATAAATAAGAATGTAGATTGTTTACACTTGGTTTATAAGGAACTCCAAATTTGTTCAGAAGGGAACTTACAAAGGTAAAAATTTCTAGCAATTTCTCAATTTTGGCTTTCTCAGTAAATTCTTCTATCAAACTTCTAGAGCCCCTGAAACCTCTCTCTCCCTATTTATCTACTGTTCACAGATGCTGCTCCTTCCCAAAACCTTTAAATGTTACTCTTCCCAGATAAACATTTCCCTCTACCAAATCAAATTTAGATCTCAGTGCTGCCATTGATCAATCATACCACAGACTTGCTTTTCACTTTGTGATCCCACTTACTATTTTAAGTTGGTAGTGCACGATAAACAATTTGCCAAGCAGCAGCCTTTTGGAGGAGGTAATGTGTCACATGGGAGAGGCAGGAATGAGTTACCTGGGGGCCTTTTGGAATACAAGAGCTTATCACTGCAGCCACTTTTCCTCATGTGCTGTGTCTGAAGTGCCTCTCTTCTGCCTGCTAGGACAGCTACTTCCAATATTTCTAAATATTCAGCTTTCAGCAGTGCAAAAGACAGAAGTATAAATAAATATATTTTCTCCCTGTGAGTAGAATACAATTAAGAGTAATAGTAACAAAAACAATCGCAAATAACAGTTTTCAACTCTGTAAGCTGTTGTTGAGTTATAAATTATTAATACCACCCTGGAAAAGACTTGCATTTTAAATAGATGAAATAATGGAATGCGATTATGTTTACTGTTGTTGCATTCTCCCCTGGACTTTCAGTATTATCATATAAATCAGTAAGCTAAAATAGGATTTTTGTAGAAAAAGTACTTCTGGACATGAAAATAAAAGAAATATGTAGGGCTAAACTGTGGTTGTTTTTATGCTGTACCTCTTAGTTCTGTGAACCAGCATGGGAAGCCTACAAACAGGCTTTCCTGAGGTGGGCATAAGTCTGCACTCCATCAGAAAGGAGGAGTTGGCACAAAACTGAAAGAAAATATTCATCCTGAAGAATATATTCATCCTGAAAATATTCATCATTATTTCTGAGTGCTGAATGTAAAGGTGTATAGAGAGTTAAAAGGTTCCAGTCCTTTCGGTAGTCTGCCCTTGAAGAAAGTTCTACGTATTTTTTTTTCCTATTTAGATCTTTTCTAGCAGACTGAAATGTTAGTCGAGTTAACTTGGGAGGAATGCAAAGAGTTGGGAGAGAAACAATAGCTTTACTTACAAGCAGAATTTCAGGTCAGAGGGGAAAATTCTCAAATTGTAGGGTTCCTTGTCAGTGCTAAATTCCTAATACTTCATATTATTATTTTAATTTCTACTGTAAAAAGGAATGCTGGCATTCAAACTGATGGTGACTTGTGTACACTGGCCCTTAAACTTTTTGACAATATTAAAATGTTCTCATGTTAATACATTTTAATTTTAAAAATATTTACTTTTTATTGTGTATCAGTTATACAGTTTATAACAAATGAAGTGTTTGAGCTACCACAGTAAAATCTCTCACAAAGGTCTGTGCTGTTGGATGATTTTGTTGAAAGGTTTGTCTGTTTCTTTTTTTAATTTTCTTCTCACACTCAAAGATATGTCTGGCATTTTGGAGAGAATAAGCACAGCCTTTAGCCTAGTGACAAAACTGTTCAGAGAACTGATTTACATATTAGAAACCTTTTCT
>WAAG01089916.1:4886-46125 GCA_013390105.1 Tichodroma muraria
AAAAACAAGGAAACAATTTTAATCCCATGCTTGATTATTACTCTGAGGTAAATCAAGAAAAAAAAGGCAAGAGAACGTTGTTTAGAAAACTAAAGCCCTCTTTCCCCCATCTGCCAGTTGCACTGCCATCAATGGTGCTTGGCTGTGAGAAAATGCTGACTACATGGATATGTATGAGGAGAACAGAAGTGCCAAGAAGGCCACTGACATTTTTCCCATAATCAAGTTCTGGGAAATTCTGGCAAATTAGGCAAGCTGAGCATCACTGAGGCAAAATTACAATATGTAGCACAGATATTCAAATGAATAGTTAAAGCAAATCCTCCTGGGGTACAGCCTGCTGCCTGGGCGTTTGAAAACAAGCTCCTGAGGAGTGGTTACACTCCTCAGTGGTCCTCTTCACTGAAGTGGACAAGGACTCAGGGGCTGGTGAACCTCCTTCCATGCAGTCTACACTGGTACCAAGCAGCACAGCTTGTCTTGAGCTCAGCTGCAAAGGAAAACAGAGATTTTATCCTGAAGTTTCACACTTAGTTTGTATGGAGCCAAGCAATTTCTGCCAAATCCTCACTGATAAGATTGAATAAACAGAAAAAAAGGAAAGCAAAACTGGCAAATAAAATGAAATGACTGGATTTTCTACAGACAGTCTTGAAATGTATCATTTAATTTCTGAGTAGACCATTACTAATTCTTCTGTTTTGCTCTGAACAGAGATTTTTTCACCACAGTTATACTCCCTTCCTTTAGAATTGTTTATCACCAGGAGCCCCGCACAGAGCTGCCAGGGAAAGCAGAGCCTCTGCTAGCAGATGGGCCCATTAAGATCTTTCGCTTGAGGCCAGCGTGAGTGGAACCAAAGTGCTGTCTGTACATCAGATTACCTGAAGTGGCCACATGGGTTAAAAGCACTGAGTTATTTGCTTCTCCATCTCTTCAGGGCACACCTGCAGTTTGTAAGTTAATTTCCCCATTACACCAGCATCCAGTTCACAAGGCCATTTTTACTTTCTTCCATGCTGCAGTAGTTTAAAAGCCTCTTCTTGCCTCCACTTCCACAATGTACATCCACTTCCTTATATCTACTGCAGTTCCTTCCTCTTTGACTTGTAAATTTATTCATTCTGTTGTTTAGCTCAATTTAGTTTCAATTTGCAATGTCATTCAAACATAGCACAGTAGATTTATCCTCTCCTCTTTCCCCTCCCATCCCAACACATTGGAGACAGTCTCAAAAGGAGAGGGTATCAGAGTGAAAAACTTCTGTGTTTCTTTTCTGACAGGAATAGGTAACAGCACCCATTTCTGAAGAGTTCAGCAGCAGTTGCCACTTCTAAAATCTACTCATATGGTAAAACGCGATAGGCCAAATGTATAATGAATGCTGATGGGCAAAACTCTAGTCAAGGTTCCCACTGACACAGAATAATTTCCCAGTAAATTATTTCACAAAGCTTTCCCTGAAATCAGATATCCCTGTAATTCAGCTAAGAAGGCTGGGAAGAAATTACAAAGACATGGCTGATGAACAGAATTGAAGGACAAAGTGATATAATCAGGAAATACAGATGATTACTTTATTTAAAGGAAGAATAAAAAGTTCCTTTAACCTTGAAGGAAAATAACCATGTTAAAGGAAAGAAAACCATCACTGCCAAGGCCCTATTGCAAGACTAAAGTCCATAATCAAGTTCTGTATTGCCTGGTGGGGTGAAGGCAGTGGGATTCCTGGAGCAGTGCTAGTTCATGGGGATAACCTGGGGATGCAGCAGCAGCTGCTTCTTTGGATTTGAGGCAGGGCAGCCTCTGTACTACTGAACCTCGCTTTGAAAGGGAGCTGAAATCAGTAATTGAAGGGGTTGCCACACACTACCAGCCAAGTCCAGGTGAGGGACAATGCAGGCCCTTCCTGAACAAGATCCTTTAGCAGAAGTGATGCCGTCTGGGCACCAGAGCAGCAGAAGGAGCAGTCTCACAGCAATGGGCTAACTAAACCCCTGGCTCTGGCCCCTAAACCCGATGTAAATCAGAGTTTGCCTTCTGTTTGCCCTCATTTTTGTTAGAAAATCTGTTAGAAAATCCACGTCTTATTTTTGCCTACTCTTCCTAGATATTGTGTTAAAATCCTCCAGGGCACTGCCATTTCCTACACCATCCCAACAGACTCATCTACTCAGCTGCACCACCAGGGAATCAGAGACCCACATCACTCCTTCCTTTAGAAAGAGCTTAGAAAGAGGTTAAAACCAGTTCAGTGCCAAGGGGCTTGAGGTCTGACTCTGCTCCTCCACCACAGAGTGCAGACTGTGGGCACAGTCTTGCCTGGCCACAGCACCTTTCGTGGGAGGGTGCCGAGACCAGAGATGCAGCTGCGGGTGTCAGTATCCAGCACTCAGGGCAAACATAACTGCACGGCGAGAGATCCTCTCATCAATCACACGGGCTGCACCTTATGTAACTTCATTTCTGACTCACAATTCAAAGACTGACACAGTAGAGTTTATTATAACCCACCTTCTAATGCCAAAAGAGTAATTGGTGAAAGGTATCTTAGAAAAGCCAAAATTCACTTCTTCGTTTTTTATTTCCTTTCTTCAGCTTTCATCCCTCCTCCTCCTCCACTTTCATGTGATGCTAAGCCACAGATTCTCCAGGCAGTTTCCCAAATAATCTGTGCTTAAGATGGACTCCAAGGAGCTGCTCCAAGGGCTTTCCAGCCCAGGGTTTTAGCTTTCCATCTCTAAGAGTACCAGCAGCTCAGCAGCTAAGCCTTCGTGCATAGCACCAAGCATTTGCCTGTACTATTATTTAAATTGAGGGATTTAATGAGATTTGGTTGTTTGATTTAATTCAAGAACTGCTCCAAAGCTGTTTGCTCCAATAGCAAAAGCTTCAGGATAGCTCTGTACCTAGTAATACAAGTCATTCAGTGCAGTCACTCAGTGGTTTTTTTAGGTTCATGGCCTTGAGCAGTATTTTCACATCTCTTTTTCTGAACCACAAAAAAAAGGGATAATTTACTGTCTTGTTTCACAGTAAAAGGACATCATCAGCCTAAAATAAAAGGCACATTCTTCTTCCCAGTGAAAAGAAAAAACTGTGTTGAGAACTCCTCATATTAAATGGAAAACATAACCTATCTCAGTCATGGGATTTTTTTCCCCTGTTTGTCTGCTATCTCTTCTGAAGGAAAGTTTTCAGTAATGTACTTGCTATATTTTGGCCTTTCATACACCAATAAATGAAAAAATCTTCCAACAAACTAGACTTGTATTACCTATTTTGATACAGATATTACTTTCAATTTGTAAGTTACAGCATTGTAAAAGCCTGTAACAAATGATGATAGTCATAATTTTGATGAGGATTTTATAAAAAGTTAATAAACACCATCTTCTGCTCTTGCATCTTTTGTCTCAATGCTCAGAGCACCTAAGAAACAGAAATTAAAACTCTTTCTAATCCTGCACAAATAGCCTAATATTATGTCAATTTTCATACTGACATACTGACATACAATTTTCATAGTGACACACAATTAGAGTTAAAGGGACAGAAGTGCACCCCAAAACTCTGGTTCTTCTTTTCTTTATGCTCATCCTGATGCTCTATTTTTAGATTTCTAGTCTGGTCTGAAGCTACTTTTTAAAGTGGGATTAAGTGCAGCTTCTAGACTGCAGCGTAATAATGGTGCTTTCTAATATAAAAGTAATAGAAGAGTAACTTCTGGATATCTAATAAAGGAGGCTTTACTAATGAAGTCACATATCCACATTGCAAGGAGAACAGTGACTCCAGGGAATGGCCAGAACATCCAAGTTGCTGATTTTGTTTTTTTTTAGTCACGTTACCATGGAACATGCAATATTGATGAAAAGACAGCATGCAGACCATGTTGCTATATCTGCAGTACACGGACTGGTGTACTATCATGAGACAGGACTAAAAGCAGGTATACAAAGAAATTAATAGAACTCAACAGCTCTTGCCAACCAAAACTGCCCAGTCTTTGCCTAAATACTCATTTTATTCATTCTAAGTACGTTTACAAACCTTTGCAATTTGCCATCGTATTTCAATATTGGTATGTTATTTTGCCCAAATAAAAAGGACAGATCCAGGAAAATCTAGTATCTGAACGGACTAAATGACATCTGGTAAAGAATTAGTGAAGTGACTGTAATCTCTTTCTCAATCTCACTTCTGTCTTCAGGCCATCACAATCATAAAAGCTCTGCAGCCACAACAAGAAACATACCAAAACTTGATGTCAAAAAAAGAAGGCTCTATGGCTCAGAGGAAACAGGAGCCAGTGGCATGACTTCTGTTTCAGAAAGGCTTGCAGGTTGGAAACATACTTGATTTTTTCCAACTGTAACAAGTGACCTGAGGAGATTCTCTCTTCTAATGAATTTTGCTTAACACTTCAGTGTCCTTTCCATTGTAGACCTCAAAATGCATTGCTAAACAGTAGGCAAAAAATTCACAATTTTGAAGGGAAAACTTATATAGAGAGAATCACTGATGAACACTGAGTCTGTGTTTGATCTCAGACAGGAATCACAGGGGAAACCCACCTGCACATCTGATGCCTTTTTGAGGCTGACCTGGAACAGAGACTAGACAGAGCAAAGGATAAAGTAGGTATTTATTAAAAGGCTTCAATGGGTATACCTGGGCCACACAAGAGCCCAGCTGGACTACACTTAAGATGCACCTCAAAATGGTCACAAAATGCCTGACTGATCAAAAGGTCACTTTTGTACAGTTTGATTACACTTTTGTAAGTTCTTGTTTATTAGCATATTAGAATCAATTGTCTAACCATAGCTTTAGGTTACGAAGCTATATCCTTTATGGTATTTTTTTCACTTTACTGTTGTTTTTGTTCTTGGGCCTAGAGGTTGTCCTTGGTGTTAAGCTAGAGAAGGAATTGTTTTGTCTATCTGCTTTGTGAAGTGAGCTTAGTAGCACTTAATATGAAACCTAAAACTACCCACTAAACAGCACAAAATCTAAAAATACAAAAGCTAAAACTTAAGGCATCACATCTTGAAGCCAGGGAAGTTTTACAACTGATGCTAACAGGACTAGGCTTTCACCCCAGCAATCTTCTGCCTCTGCCATTTCCCTGGGAGGGTTAACAGCTCCAAAAAACTCATATCCAGGTAAAGCTATGTTGCTAATTTTGCCTCCAGAAGGCGGTCACCTTGAAGGTGATAGTGGTAAGCTATGCAGGGAGATCATGAAGTGTTTGCAGCAGAATGAACATTTCTTGGATACCTTTTCCCTTGCATATTGGCCATAGTTAACAGTCATACATTAAACAGAAGAAAGCATCATCTAGGCCCTATTTCCAGGCAAAGAGAGGCCTGACAGAAAAAACCCATCTGCTTCAGAGGCAATTTCTTTATTTTACACATCTGCTCAGTTCATTTCATTTGGTGTTAATATACTTCACAAGAATCTTTACTAATGAAATAGTTCTTAAAGAAGAATAATTTGCTTGATTGACTACTGTTCTCTGTATTTCTGTCTTTTCTGGATCTCTCTAGCAGTGCAGATGCTGGGAATAAGCCAGTCACTGAGATGCCTGAAAGATTTTTAGCTTTTTAAATGTATTGTAGATTTTTTAATACATAGCTGTGTAGTTTCTAACATTTTCTTACACTTCAGAGTAATATATTTAGAATAATATATCACACATTATGCCACCTTCTTGAAATTCTGTTTAGTATTATTTTCAAGAAAATAATTACTAACAAGAACACCCTGTTTTGTACCAGCATGCTGGAGACACAACAAAATGAAGGGCTAAGAACCTTTGGAGAGAAATAAATTTAAATTCATGCTGTAAAAATATAATCTGATATGGAAATGGATATATTTTCTGACAGCAGCTAGTCCAATATTTCCCCACCAAGGAAGGACTTAGAATTGCTATTTAGTCAATATGGGGTTGAGAATGAATGATTTTTTTTCTGGTCTAAGGGAAATAAATGATGAAGGTATCTAGATACATCATTATATTAATGCATGGCAATCATTAATACATGAAAATCTACAGAGAAGGCACAGGCCTTCCTGAGTTGCTTTACTCAGTGTCTCCTCTCTTCCCAATGCCAAGTGAAATTATAGATAGCAGAAACATGTTGAAAATAACCTTAGAAGAAGAAAGGGAAGTGGTAGGAAGAGAAATGCAGTGTCATAGAGAAAAACAGTGTCATTTTCAGGAGAAACACCTGAAAATGCAGTGAGTTCTCTCCCCAAAGACAAACCCGTGGCAGCAGTAAGTTAGCCCCACTGCAGTTAAACAGATGGCTGCAAAGGCTGTAATGGTACAAAGATCATGGAATACCCTGCAAAGCCATAGAAGGAAGGAAACCAGTAGCATTGCTTAATAGTCTGCTTATTTTACAGTCAAGTGGATTGCCAAGCAACTAAGCCGTAACAAGCTCCATATTTAGGGGACGAAATGTTTGTCTTCTGTCTGTCCCTGCTTACAAATGGCAAGTGGAGGGCATTTCTAAGCCAGATAATTCGAGTACAGCATGTTCCACAAGCCCTGAGCCTGCGCTGCTGAGCAGCCAGTGTTAATCACGGCAACAGTTGACATGCACACTTTGCCAGAGTCCAAGTTTGTCACCATCACTGTGGCTTTCATTCTCTGCTGTTCAAAATAAAACACAAACAAATGACCCCCCAAAACCTGCAGTTACTCAGGAATCTGAGATTCCCACATTACTTAACATGACTGGATCTCTTTAGAATATAAAAATGACAACTCTTGATGACAAAAAGAGCTTGAGCTGGCTGTCTAAGCAGGTGCATCCAAAGCTGTTTGAGATGCATAGGGTAGCTGATACGCTGACACAAAGCATACACAGAATACCCCAGGGACTAACAGCTGGTGGCCAGGTGAAATATGTTCCAGGGCATCTGAAATGGCTCTAGTTGCCTCATTTAGGCAACTGATCTGAGCCCCAAATGACCCTTTTATATCTTGCGTTCTTCAACTGTGCCACCACCCACAAATTAAAATGAGTTAGCACTGCTATTTAAAAGTACAAATACATGAAGTATGTACGTTTGGGAGCACATCTGAAATCATTTGCAAAGACTAAAAATGTAGTATTCCATCTGACACGCACATACTGAAGACAGTCACACAAGGGAATCATCTTGTAAACACAATGCTCAAGTCTGAAGAAAGATGTGATTAGGACAAACAACAGAAGACTCAAAAGGATAACACTTCAAGATCCAGGCAGTCCAGTCCCTGTCCCAGGGCATCCTGCTGCGGAGAAAGACACTGCAGGAACAGAACAGGCCTAGGTAATTCACATACATGAGACAAAATGACCCCAGCCTGGGTGACTGGCACCTGCAACACCCTTCCAAGGATAAATGCAGTTCGTTAAACTCAGCACTCCCAGCCCACAGGAGAAGGCAATCATCTGAATGATTGGTGGCTTTTCAGGAAGCACCTGACTACCTTTTTTCAGAAGACACATCTTTTTCCCTGACTCAGCTCTCTGCCATCCAGGATCCTGCCTAATGGTGACAGAATAACATTTAAGGTATAATGAAAAAATATAAACTAAGTGTACAAATAGCACCTCAACCAAGGTATCTTACATGGTATTTTACCAAGATAAATTACATTAATGCCCAGCTAAAATATTGATGAATGAAAAAGAATTGCTAAAAAGTAATAATTTAAAACAATCAGCCAATTTTGAAATCTTTTCGTAATTCACTGTTTTACTTCAAATAATAGGATCAAACAAAATCACTGCTTTCCTGCAATATGAAATTATACTAAGAACCAAAGTAGTATTCAGCAATGAAAATATCCACTGGCTGATCAGAACTAAATTTGATTGGAATATGACTAAAATGTCTTTGCTTGGGAAATTACTGCATTTAAAGTCACTGTTTTCAGTTCCAAATTTATGTTTCACAGCCTTGACTCAGTTCCTCTCTTTATATGCCAACAACAAAAACTGACATTAGAAAACCACAAACCCAAACTGAGAACAAGCCTTTTCCCTGAAAGAGGATGTAATGTAAAAGCTTCATTACATACTAGCTATAAAAAACCCATTGTATGCATATGTAAAATGTTTACAACATACAGTATTAGCACAAACATGTGCTCCTATTCTTTCATCCACTAACTACCACAATAACAAGTAGAGAACACAAAACTAGGGGTATAAATACCCCTACTACAAAGTAAAATTCTGCCATTGCTTTAAGCAAGTGCTGCTTTGCAGGCATGGCAGGTGCCTTACGCTCACCACAGGCACTTGCTGCTAAGCAACTTTCAAATCTTGTTTGAAGCAGATGAAATTAGACTGAAATTGGAAGCAAGATTGTGTTGTGCAGAGATTTATTGGGGTGAAAATGCTTCCAGCTGTGAAGCTGTAGCTGAAGAACCAAATTCTCTTCCTTACCCATTAAAGATGGCTGTCGTCAGTCCACTCAGAGATCAGAAAATCCCACTTAGCAGAAAACCTAACTAAACAGGACTTGATGAAAAGTCAAAATGAGGTGCTTAACAAAATAACTCACCAATTTCCTAGAAAATATGAACTCTTAAGTGCACAAACCAGAGTGGCCATAGCATGGAGCTTGAAGACCAGCCAGATATGTTTGTAGTAGACAAAATGAGTAACTCTGGTGTCTTAAGATATGCTGTGCATCAGATTGAGCCTGATCAGCCAAATCACAGGCAGTGCTGGGAGTCAGTCATGAACAACAAACAAATAAATGACAGGTATGGGACAAAAATATGACAGACTGCTCCATGCCAAATAACTGAAGGCCATGTCATAGATAACAGTAACTATTTTCTGTACACGTCTGTTCGCTTCCCATTACTGAGAGGATGGGCTTGTTTTACTTCTACTTATCTTTCTTACCATTTCAGGGATTGTATAAAAAAAGATTTAAGCCTTTTAGCTTCAGAGGAGATTTATATCTACTTTCAAAATACTCAATGCCTACCTGTTAACTGAAAATACATACTATCTTCTGTCTACCTATACTTTGGACACTTTGACTCATTCATGACAGACACCTAGGTAAGCCCTCTCTGTAGAAAATTATGCTCTTTAAACCAGATCTGTCCACCAGAAGTTGATAAATATATTATTACAGATTTACTGAATATATTTAGTGCACCCTTTTATGCTCAGGCAACCTCTCTAGCATGCTATATGGGCTGTAATAGAAAGGAGAGCACTGTGTTTTGTACAGCTGAGGACTGTAAAGACTAAATGCCCAGGAAGAACCTGAAAAACCAAATGTTGGAAGTGATCATACAACACATGAAACATGGCATGCTTCGTCATTTTCTCCACTGTCATCTTTAAAGTGATGAAAAATAGGGAGGAAAATTGAGGTAGCTCTTCAGCAAGTTCGTAATACACATTCTGAAAATAAGAGATTTTGCAGAGTAAATTTTTTCTATGCAGTGGGAAAATCTCTGTAGGGCCATGTTAATGATGCTGAATGGGTGAATAAGCCTATGCTTAGAAATCCAAGTTCTGAATAAAAATGCCAGTGCTGCAGCTGGAAGCTGCAGAAGATCTTGTCAATAAGCAGAGACTTCCAGTTATTTTCCCTGAGCTACAAGGTGCTAGACCTAAAGGAAGCAATGGACTAAAAGGGATCTTACCATAGATGGAGCTAAAAAGAGGGGAGGCATCACTACACAGGGCATAAACGCATCTCATTTGTTCATTAAAGAAAGGAAAAAGTGGAAATACCTAATTTTCACAGCAGCTGAAAGTAGCATGGCAGCCCATGGGAACTTTTTTTCACAGCTGGTACTCAGGCTTATAGCTACCATCAAGGCTGAACAGCCAGCAGGATTAGGAACAAGCCATGCTCACACAAAACAGCATCAGGCGGTTTCTCTTGTCCCCAGCTCCCACCTGTCCCCAGTTCTGCTCTTTCCTGCTCACTACACTGTTAATGCACATCCCACTGCTAATGCAGCTTCAGACGGCAGGCTGAGCGACATGGGAGCAGGATCACAGCCTGGCTCCTGCCCGTCTTCCTGCAGCACAGACTGCTTCCCGTATTGAGGAGGGAACCATCTGGGAAGAAGAGCAAATGCTCAGACACTTAATTGATACTTTCAGGAAAACAGACCACAGTCAGGATTGACAGACCTAGAGAAAATCACAGAAGAAACCAGCAGCTTCCTTTCCAGGGAAGGAAAACAGAGCCTGCTTCTACTCCAAACCCTGAAAAACTTGAAAATAAAGTAGGAGCTGTGTCAACCCCTCCAACCCTGGATCATCTCAGTCACTGCAGCTTCTAGCACCACCCCAGTCCTAGAGACCCTGCCCCATCTTCCCACCCCAGGCAGGGGCAGGGCTCTACAGACACGATGAATACTTGTTCCTATGGCAGTCAAGAACAGTGTGGTATCATTTCGTAAGGCAAATCATCTGCCACCCACCTTCTCATCTAAATACTGGAATAAAGGGAGACTGATGTCTTGTTTTTAATTTCTAAAATGGCCTCATTTACTAAAATCACTTAAATAGCATTTCCAGCATTTTCAACCATTTCTATTCTACATTTTAAGGATGTCTCTTGGTTTCTTCAAGGGAATGGCAGCATTAAAGAAGGATGGACAGAATTAAGAAATCCACCATTAAATCTGTTCATATCTGCCCTCCTCAACCCCCCTTTCTCCTATCCTCCCCCCTCTCTTACACATATAGAGTACATGTGTCTATTAGGCATATGAGATTTTAGCTCTTACACTTGCCAAATCATCCACAATTCGAGAATTTAGTATACCAAGATCTTCCAAGTTGCAGACTTCCTTCTCTCTTCTACCTCATCACACCTCATTTTTCTAGTTGTTCAAGAAAACTGATGATCTGTTCTCTTCCTTCAGGTTTCCAACCACTCTCTTCAGTTTATTTCAGTCTCCCCAGATCAGCCACCTGTGACTGATTTTGCAACAGCTTGCAAAATATATTTTGTGCTCAGTTCCTGTTTTTGTCAGAATCTCGTAAGTTTTAAAACCAGCTCAAATATAGTATTTAGCTTCTGAAGAGTACATAAGCACTAGGCTGTTCGATATAAAGAGTAACTTTTATACAGCCTTGGACAATGGCTTAAGTGCTGACTATTGCAGACAACATCCTCAGAAATTTAAGGTCCTTTCTCATCTCATGTTTTCAGAATTGTTGATGCTCTGCCACTATGGATCAAGAGAGACATCTCTAGGCCTTCCCAGCAGCAAGCATCTACAGGAAGGATGGCTCCACCCACAGGCTGGGCAATTAACACTTCCAAGTACCCTTTTTCTTGGATCCTCCAAATATATATGATTAGCTTTGCAGAAATATCACCAAAGGGCTGACTGCACAGCAGCAAGATGAAAGAAAACAAAGCTATTCATTTGTTATACTTAGAAACTGCAGTTCATCTTTGGCAGATGTGAACCTCAAACTCTTTATCAGAGGTCATTCCTGCTTGTCAAGAAACCTGAGAGCACAGGTTAACAAGCTGATACTTCGTCTTGAATTTCTGAAAACTACAAGGAGTCTCATGAAAGGCATTATAAACAAAACCAATAAAAGACATTGACATTTTTACTCTAATATTACTACAAGTAAATTGACCTGCCTGCACACATGTTTTGATGCAGTATGTATATTCTTGTACAGTAGTTATGTGTGCTCTTATTTTAGCTAAGGGAGTTTACTTCAATTAACTTAAACCCACACCCTGTTAACTCAGCCTAGTCCTAATTGAGAATCTGTAGAGTTTTTGTACCATCTTAATTAAACTTCTTTTAAAAAGTCACACTTTTATTTAAACCCAAGTAGGAACACATCCAGACAAACCTTGTAAGAGATAATGTACTATATCTGAGAATAGCAATCACAAGATTGATCTCATGAATCAGCCTAAGCTCTTAAGAACCAGCACAAAGATTTTCAACACCTATTTAGTACAATCTTCTCATTGCTTAAACCCACCTTGATATGTCCCCAAAGAAAAGATGACCAGCTGCAAATGACCAACATGCAAAACTCAGCTGCAGTGCAACAACTGCTGTTCTTGACTTTTTTCACATATTAGTATCCTACTAGCTGGTGTGAAATCATTTGCAAAGATAAAACTTAAGTCCATGAAGGCTGTTTTTTACCTTGGACTCATTTATAAGACCCTAGAAAAAGTAGCTTTATGAAGAACAAGGGAAGTTACCTCTACTTTTGCTCATAGCCAGCTCTCTATTCTTCTTGCAAAGAATGAAAGCAAATGAAATGTTGGAAAATAAGGTGATTGTTATAATGTTTAGAATATTTCTCCATAGAATCACAGAATCATCTAGGTCGGAAAAGACCTCCAAGATCATCAAGTCCAACCTTTGACCAATCTCCACCTCATCAACTAAACCACAGCACAAAGTTCCACACCCAGCCATTTCTTGAAACCCTCCAGGCATGGCGACTCCACCATCCCCATGGGCTGCCCATTCCAATACTTTCCATGAAGAAATTCTCCCTGATTTCCAATTTGAACCTCCCCTGGCCCAGCTTGAGACCATTTCCTCTTATCCTGTCACTGGTTGCCTGGGAGAAGATGTTGACCCCCACCTAACTACACCCTCCTCTCAGAGAGCTGTAGAGAGTGATAAGGTCTCCCTAAGCCTCCTCTTCTCCAGGCTCAACAACTCCAGCTCCCTAAGTTGTTCCTTATATGACTTTAGTTCTCAACTTTCCACTAGTTTCATTGCCCTTCTCTGGACAAGCTCCAGCACCTCAATGTCTTTTTTGGAGTGGACCAGAACTGGACAGAGGACACAAGGTGTGGCCTCACCAGTGCTGAGTACAGAGGGACAAAGAGTGCACCTGTCATGTTCTTGTCCTATCATGATTATCTCATTCATCAATCTTTTATAGATTAATACTAGTCTTAGATTACTGTTCAGAAGTTTATTTTGATTAGATTTCATTCTGGCTATAATGACTATTATCTTTAGCTATTATTTGACTGGCTGTTCTCATTTTCTTCTTCAAACTTACTTAATCAGACCAGTTCTGTGAGTTTGGATGCTAGAAAGCAAAAGCACAACCAGACAACTGTGATTTAGTTTTAGAATTTAACTGTTGAAATAGCTGTGCATCTTTTCCTTTGAAAGGTATTTTCAGGCTGAACTTCAGAAATAAAGATAGGACTAATGGCCAGATTTTAGCCAATTAAAAAAAAACAAAACCAAAACAAATAACCAACCAGAAATCCCTAGAAAACAATTGGCTACATTCAGCAGATGATTTTCAGAGACGAAATTCCAGTTTCTGAAAGCCAACTTGGCAGATGATCTTCCCTGACCTGTACATAAGGCAGCAAGCACCTAAGTGAGCTGCAATGCAGGCTTCCCCATGGCGTCCCTGATACGCCTCCACTCCTGTTGTGTCAGTATGTCTGAAATGCTTCTGGAGATGAAAGGATAGTCCACTTCTGTATTTATGTAAACTTCTGGCATAACCATATGCAAAAATAACAAGACTTTCTGCCGGTCGGGGTACTGAACTCCCTGGCAAGAAGCAGGAAGACCACAGCTTCTCATCAGCAATGACATGCTATATAGTGAGACAGCTTCAGGCTTTCCTTCACTGGGAAAAATGCTTTAATTTCAGTAAACTGGTCTGTTAAAAACAAGGCAGTTGTAGTTTTAACTAACAACAGCTGTCAAAGTAAACTAAATAAATAGATAAATAAACGTATACACATATTACATACATGGACAAAAACTGACAGATGTTTTTTTAACTCCTTTATCCATAGTTAGATTGTTCGATGACATAAAGACACTTCTTTCTTCCTTTGTGACCCAAACCAAATCAGGAGTACATACAAAGCCGTGGCCTACGGGAGAATAACTGAAAATGCAGACACCCATATTTGCTGCCAGCCTGCAGACAGCAGCTGCTGCCTGCACCGCCTCATTCGACAGTGACTGCGCCTGCCCTGACGTTCCACATGAGAGAGTCGTATTGCTTTGTTCCCTCAGGGGAGCCTCTCTGTATAAGGGGATACTATTAAGGATGGCAAGTTTAAACATGAGCCCCTTTTTCTGTCTTTTTGTGTAATTCTGTGTGAATATTTATCTGTATTTTATGGAAGAATTAATTGAATGTCACTATAGATGCACAAACAAGACATAACCTAACTAAATGCCAGGCACGTAGTTCCCCAAACTGCTGCAGTACAGAGCACTGGTTTGAAATCTACAGCTTCATTAAATCTACAGCTTCATTCCTCTCTGACAGGCAGCCAAACCCACAGAGACTCTAAGTCATTAGCATACATGCAATGCCCCACAGCAACCAAACCAATGTCTCTCTGCATCCAGATGTCGATGTGATGAGCAGTGCCCGCAGCAGTGCCACCTCCCTGGTGTGGAGGTGTAGCCTAACACAGCAAGAACCCCACTTGTGAAAATATTCATACCTATAAAGGTAAGTTTAGAAAAGGTCCTGTGTAAAGGCCTTCGAATACCCATTCTCTGTGGGACCTCCCCTGCTGGGACAGACCACTAGTGCTTTATCCTGAGCAGGCAACTTAATCTCTGTGTCATCCTAGCTGTTGTATCCCTATGGGCTCGGGCAACACCCCCAAGTCCCATAAGATGTGGTAACTGCATATGATACTAAGGATGATGTAGTATTTCTTATTTAGCACACTTGAGAAATCCTTCATCCCACTGCTATCTCCTTATGCTATCAGAACATTCCAAAGTCTCAAAGAGACATCTCTAGCAGGTCAGCAGTTGTAGAGGAATCTGCTCCTGTTTGTACTGGCAAATGCTCTTCTGTCCTGCGACCAAGGACACTGTATCCTGCTGTGCGATGTCCCTGCGTCAGGCCTCTCACACTTGGGTGGATACCTGGAGGAACTTCCATTCTTGATTGTGATGCTTACAGTTCAGATCTTGCTGCTTTTTATCTGGCTGCTCACATCCACCATTTGGAGCTTTTCTCCACGCAATCACATAGGCAGCCCAACTATCACCCTCTTTGCTCTGTACAGCTTATCTGGAGTTATCACTGCAGACCATGCAAGCAGCAGTGGATGAAGAGAACAGCCAGGATGATACATGTTCCAAAGTCAGTAATGCTTTCTCCAGCTCATTTAACTCTCAGCAGACCTTTGCCTCCACCCACAGCCTATAAAACACATGGACTGCCTGGCCTCATGTCCTTGTGGATGACAAAGCACATGGGATCTTCACACAAAATTTGCCATGTTTCTTTGCCAGCTAATTTGACATTTCTCAGCTACTGTATACTCTTTGACAACCTAAACAGTCTGAGAGTATTTTATCAGCAGATGGTCTGAATGACTCATGACTACCTACCCCAATGAAACTACAGAGGCACAATTTACTGTTGCCACTGCAACAGTCCTAGATACCTTACTAACGACAGAAATGAATGCAGCTGACAGGAAAAAAAGGTTACTGGTGCCAATATTTTCCACAATTAGCTCTTTTAGTAAATGTTAAATGTATCTTTTTATCATCTTTCAGTATTCCTAATCAAGATGCTTTTCTTTTGTGACCAGCACTATTTTCATTGCATTAAGTCAGCTCAGAATCAGTGTGACTCTTGCTAGGTATCTGTAAGCCAGTGATTTATGCAACTGAGGTTCTGCCTGGGATGGTATCTTCTTACAGTAGTTTTTCCGTCTCTTGTAGCAGAGGTCTTACAAGTGGAGTCCGCTGCCATTCTCTGACCTCCCTGGAATTGTAACAGATGCCCTTCCTCTCAGAACTTGCTTTCTAGTGGTGTCCTCATCACAGAATCCCTTACTTCATTGTAAAAAAATGCAGCTAACACATGAAGCAAAAAAAGTAGCTGGTCTCCTTTTCCTACTCCCATACAGGAACTTTTAAAATATGTAACTGAGTACATTTTCCTTTTGCTGCACTTGCATAACCGACACTCATCAACATCAAGACTATAAGCTCTAAAAACTTCTTCATGGACTATCATATGGATACTTTCACACTCGAGAGTGCAGCAGGAAATCCAAATACACAAGAGCTTTGCAAGACTAGTTCCCAACGGTAACATGAAAGCTGGCATTTGCTGAAGTGATGACATATATGAAATCATATCATCACTGCAAACTGCAAAATCACTGGGCTAATGACTGGCACGGTAAACAGCAGAGGTTAAGGGAGATGGATGATCTTCCACTGACCATTTTCAAAACCTCCTTATGGCGTTTTTTTACAGACCTTTTGAGTACAAGGCACTTTCTTCTGGAGCTCATTCTTACCCTCTCTCATCCTTCTTCCCTGCTCAGTCAAACCTTTAAAAGAGCTACCTAAGGGCTATACAAATGTGGAATGCAGCCAGTTTAGCTATATATTTTCTCTGACAAGCTCACCGACTTTGTGTCATTTTCACCTTAGACTCCTGCTGTAGGCTGAAACATGATCTAGCACACTTTAAGGGTCTGCTCAGCATCTCTCAAGTCATGCATGGAGGAAGACTTTCCCAGCTACTCTATTTTTCAAAGGAGGTCAGAAATATCATACTTTAATTTTGTATCACTGCCATATAGTTTCACAAGAATTTCACTTCTGTACAGATCAAAACACCTCAAGATACCATTTCCAAATAAAATTTTTAAGAGCCCAAAGAAGTTCTAAAATACTTTCCATCTAATTCTGGGAAGCAACGGCACATTTTTTGGTCTAGGCAGAATATGAGTTCTCTTCCACTCCCAGTTTCTAGGCATCTTAAATAGATCTCTCAGTGTAAGTTTCACCTTGACCAAACACACCAAAGTCAGCCAGTTTTTCACTGAGCTCCACCAGATTGTGGGTAGCAAGTGCCTCTCTCTGTAGTTGTCCACCTTATTTGCTTAATGTATAAGCAAATATAATGTAAGCATCTTATATTTTTCAGTAGGGAACATACTGCCATTTTTAAGATCTTCTAATTTCATATTATACACAGTAAACTCCATGTGAAAGGGTCTAAACAGTGATGCCACATCAAAGTGATTTTCTCCCAAAGGGAAAGAAATCCATTAATCTAGAAAATCTGGAATACTCTGTCTCTCTGTATTCCACATGCTTTTCTCATATCACTTCACAGACCTTTTCTTGGTGCATCAGGGATCAAGCAGGGTATTTTAGCTCAGATGAAAAGAGATGGCTTAGATTCTTCTGTGAATACATTTTTTTTGCTAGGCATACCCTAGCAAAACATTAATTATCCCCAAATTACATGAAACACTACTGCTTCTACCCCAGCTCAAATAATATGACAGTCTTCACTGCATGTACTGCTCTTCCTATCTGGGTCACACAGCCCAAAGGGACTCTAATAATCTTTCAGGCGTCCTTGGTCATAAAGATCTTTCCCTATTTCTGGTTCTGTAAATTACACAGAAGCTTGTTTTGATCTCACACCATTTTGCAAATGTGCAGATTGATTGAGCTCATATCTATCACTGGCTCTAACTTGGAGATTGGTCCTGCTTTGAGGCAGGTGTTGGTCCCTTCAAATCTAAACTATTCTATGACTTTTGTTTTAAATGTGAAAGACCTTTCGTAATCTTTGATCAATCACAGAGTCCTCCACTAATTATAGCTCATGCTTTTAGCTAAAAGCGAGGATCAAAAAATTGACAAGCTGAAGAAAAGCTTGTCACATTCCCTTCATGTACCTCCATATTTCTTCCCCATTCCACAAGCTATGTGGATGCCTAGGAGACTATCACTGTATTCAGTAACTTTACATCTGATCCCTACAACTTCTAAACCAATGAGATAGGAAAGGTGATCCACGGCTGCAAGAGACAAACCACCAAAGACTGTCAAATTCATGGGTCATATCCAGCCTGGGAGATGTCTCAGTTCACTTTTTGTTTTTGGAGAAAGAAAGGGCAAGGTGCAGCTAAACTCTCATGACAGCTGCCTGCTTGTGAACAGCTCAAGATAGTGAGTTCAAATCGCCATTGGTGCTGCCTGAGTAGGAGGGCTGGGCTTCAAGCCCCTGCCCTCCTGAGCATGCAGTCAAGCCTTTGGAGACCATGTCTCAGGCACCTAACAAAGTGCTACACCCAAAGGAGTTTAGAGAACCCTCTCTTATCTCACGTTTGTATTTTTAAAAAATACATTCATTTAGAAAGCAACAATATTAGCACGTGTCAATCCCCAAAATCTACTGTAAGTGGGATGTGACACTACATTTTCTCTCCAAGTATCTTGAAGTTTCACTGATGAATTTGTCAAGTTATTACAGCTCCTGTAACCTCAACCTCTTTCATAACCCAGGCTTATTCTGGCATTTGACAGTGGTGTAGCTAAACCTCTCTTTGACCTGGTTCTGCAATATTTTCAACAGTCCTGACTCTGTGGGGAACAAGAGGAACCTCAGCTACATATACTGGTTTAAAGTTACAACTTCTGGTACTTTCTGTAACCTCTCTTTGGCATACTGTTGCCTGAGAAACCAGTGTAACATTATTGAGGAATTGTGGCTGTACTTAACTGCTCTCAGCCTTTTAGGATGGCAGTGGGCTATTTATGCCCAAAAAAAGGAGCATTTTGGTCATCAGCTGGTTCAGTGGAGCCCAGTCTCACCAAGGCTGCTATCCCACCAGAATTTCAACGGTCATGTCCAACCCTTCCTAATGCCACTGCTCATTTAGCCATGCCAATAAGATTGTCCTTCATCTCCATGTTTGATGTCAAGATCTCCCATTTCTCAACTGTTGTCTGCTGTTGTTTTGCACAGGTTTATAAGACTACTTAGTTCTTTGATGCCATAAAATCACTTATCTTGGTATAACCTTTTCCATTTGTTGCATTTTGGCTGGAAGAAAGTTTGGGGAAAAAAGTGCGTAGGAACAAAAGCAGTTCCTGAACAGACAGAGCAGAAGACAGTACAATGAGTTTGGCACAAGCACAGAAGCTTTTCCTGGCACATTTAAGTGAGCAAGGTTTCCCATTCCCCACCGCACTCCTCAGCCTCCACAGAGAGAGCAGCCTTCTAGCATTAACCTTGCAGCAGAGGAAAGCTCCACTTGCCCTTTAGTTTTGTATTTCTCTGACCCTTTGGTCAGCTCTCCTTTGTTTCAGAGTCCTGCTTTCCAGAGTGCAGTTGTTGATCTACCAGACAGGGACCATGAGCATCTCCCAAACAGCCCAGGCTGGAAGAGCATCTCCCAGAAAACACTTCCCCCCCTTAACCCTCAGTTTAGTACTGCTAGGTTAAAAAGCCCTGGCATGAAGAAATGCAGCAGTACTGAGAACATCACCTGTGACTTTCACAGCACACATCTGTGGCCTTGTAAAAGCACTGGGGCAAGCACCACGGACATATGTGCGTGATTCCCTTCCTCGCAGCTTCCTACTGAGTTCCTCTGGGTAGGTGAAGCGCACATGGTGCATATTCTCAGACATGCATGAAATGGCTCTCTGAGCCTCTTTAGTTGCTTTACAGGCTCTGAACTGCATCCTGTCCCATTCCTTACCAATACACAGTCCGATTTGATGGAGCTGCATTCCCTTGACCTCTCCCAGCACTGGTAAGCCCCACCGACTGTGGCTACTCTCACAGTTCAATTTAATTTGTGCCTCTGTTGTCTCTCCTAGGGGCCTGCAACTGCCAATATTCCTAGCTAGACGAGGCATACTTGCTGGTTATTTCTGCTAGGCTCATCTCCCTCAGATGAGGATGTTTGATTTGTGGGGACCACCTCGTCACTTGTTCAGAGGTCCACCACTTCTCTGCTTTGGTGCAGCCCTACAAAACCAGTTCACCTTAAAAAAGACTTAATTCTCAATTTTTATCAAACCAGATTACCTCCTACAGAATGTGAAACAATTATGGTGAGCAGACAAATCTTTCAGATCAGTAGGAATGGTGGCATGGGATGTAAAGCTGCCCCCCAAGCGCACAGCCCCCCACACCACCCTGGCAGTGCGTCTGACAGTGGATCAGCACGAAAGCACTGAAGACAAAGTGTCTCCGGCACATATGCTTCCTGTGGGGATTACAGAAAGGACAGGTGACCAGTGGAAAATACTGACCATGACCCTATGGCAACTACCCCACCCTCCCACAGTGCCCTTGCACGGACACCTCTCGGGGATTTTGCTTTGCACACTCTCTCCTTGCTCATCATGCACTGGGAATGTCAGCAGCTGTTTCTGCATCGCCTTATCCCCCTTTATGGGCTATTGCCACCGACTGTTTGTCTTTCCCTGCATCGAGGAGGTGATAAGCAGATGCCTTTTCCTACAAAGACTCTCAGACTATCTTTAACTGCCCTTCTAACTGCTGCTAAAAGCAAAAAGAAAAAAACAGGACTGCCAACGGAGAGCTGTTTTGACATTTAAAATATTTTGATACTGAGTGAGACTAAAGGTTCTGAACCAGTACTTGCTTCTGACCATTTTTCTTGGCTTTTTAATCAAAGCAGAGAGAAATAAAATCCTAAATACTAAATGTAAACAGCAGGATTAAAAAAACTGTAATCTGCTCATTTCATGCTTTTTGGACAGCAGCAGCAGCAATGGCTTCTGTCATATTTCCAATGTCCAAATAATGCTGACTCTTTTTTATTTTGTCTTACTTGATGTTCTAGCCAGACAGAAAAATTAACAATTAGTAGCACTATTATCATTTGACAGCCTGGAAATATGAAGAAGACAGGAGGAGAGGGAAGAACCTCTTAGTGTTTTGATACTACCTTCTTTCTTTGAAAGCAAAGCCACTGTTCCTCCAGCAGTGGTGTGGGCAGGGCTGGTTATGCAAGCACTGACCTGCGCAGGCAGGTGAGCGGGGCAGCACCAGTGCCCCCGCGCTCCTCCCGCCTGCCAGCACCTGGCAGCAGTACGCAATGGGACAGCCCGTCCAGCCTGTCCAGCCGGAACAGGAACTCCTGCGCAGGAGGTTCAGGCCTGAGCAGAGGCACAGGGGAGTCCTTCCTCTTCATCTGGCCAGAGAGTTCACGCAGAGACTGACCATAGCCTCTGCTCGAGTCGATGGCAATGAGCCATGTTCTGTTTAATCCCACTTCTAAAAGCAAGAAATGCTTTTTCTAGACCCTTCTGGGAAACAGGTAGTGGCTGTTATGGAAGCTCCCATTGCCCTTTTCTAAATTGTGCGAACCATGGAAACAAAAGCAGCCACAGCTGCTGGTGCACAACCCCTGTGACTTTAGCCAATGTACCTCGTAAACCAAGAAAGGACCACGAAAATGAACAAGACTAAACAATCTGAGTGCATACTATGGCTTTCTGCAAGAGGGCAGGCAGGGCACAGATTGTATCTCAAAGTCTGTTCATGTGCATTTTGCAGAAGCAGAGCCCATGGACACAGACGCTGGGGCTCACAGATCTGTCAGGGCGAAACAGATGCAGCTACAACATTTGGCATCTCTCTTCGTGCTCTGATGACCGAGAGCTGTGGACATGTTTACAACTGTGCGTGAAAAATGCATCCCTAAACAAAAGAAATCTAAAGGCAAATTTTGTTTTTATGCTGCCTGACCTTGACTGGATGTTGTGGCAGAGGAGGGGGGAGCTGCCAGAGCCTAGCCACAGGACCAATTAACCCTTTGGGAGCAAGGGGTTAGACAGCCAGGAAGGCATAACTATGAGGAAGGATATTATGAGGTATCCCAATGCTCTTATCACTTCCTAGGAAGAGATGAGCCGCAGAACAGGTCCCAGCCTGGAAGTGTGGAGACATTACACCATGCTGGATGTGACAATGCTCTACAAAAGCCATCGCTTCATATCCAAATGAAATGTTTTCAACACAGAGTACTATTTTGTGCACAAAATACAGTGTGAACCTACTGTTTTGTATTTTTCGGTCACCCCATAATCACTGGATCAGACTGGTCTCCACACAGCCACACTGTCACCAGCAATGTTATTTATACATAAACCCCCAGCCTTCCTCTGCAGCCAGATTTGCCAGGTAGGTAATTGTTGCTCTCATTGAAGCAAAACCGGCTTGCTTTCAATGACATGCATCTGCACTGCTATTATACAGCAGTCTGTCTCAGTTAAAATTTTCCAGCACAAAGATGAGGAAGAAAAAAAAATTATCTTTTTATTTTGCATTCTTCACCTCATATTTAGAATTCCACCTAATTTAATTATGGATTTATGCAGTCACAGAAGGAGATTGCAGAGAAGCCTCCTTTTTCCCAGAAACAAAAATGAAGTAAATGAGACAGACATGAGATAGCAGTCTTTTCCTGCTGGTTAAATCACTTTCCCCCAGCTCTCACCCATCTAACACTGCAGCATTCTCAGTCCCCAAAATGTACCATCCGAGTAGTGCATTAACTAGAGTGTTTGCAGCTCCTGATCGCTGACAGATGCGATCTTATCAACTAACACATTCAAGCAAAACTGCCTTTTTCCCCCAATCTTCCAGTGGCCTGAATTCAGCAGCGCTGACAGCCCTACGCTGCCTTGCTGCATGCATTGAGGATGCACCCATAGTAAAAGGAGGTAGGTGCTTCCCCTCCAGCATCTTTCATCCCTTCATAAACAGGCAAGGACCACAGCTCTTAGCCAACGACCTATGGCAAAGAGAATGCAAGTGTGGCATAAACAAGGATAAGACAAGCCGTGTTCTCAACAGAAAAAGGATGTAAATGGGATGCATTTACTTACATGACGATTCAGTGCCAAACATGGCTCGCCCCAGATGCTGCTATTTTCAAAAGAAAAGAAGAGAAAGAGTGGAAGACAGAGGGAGTGTATGAGAGAAGGGATGAGACTGCTACGCAGCAGGGGTCATGAAGCCAGACAATGCAGTCCAGGCTATCCAAGCTGCCAGATTCTCCTCTCCCCTCCTCTCCTCCGCTCTACACCGCAGACAGCTTTTCCTTGCAACCGCAGCGAAGGTCCTTCTTCAGGAAGCAAAAAGCAGGAGCTTCTGTTTTAAATCCGAGTGATAAGGGCAGGCCGGCGTCCCTTCCGTGATACCGGCAGGCAGAAAGAGGTATCAGCCACCAGATACTGCAATCCCCAGCCCCTGCTCCCGAAAGACAATAGCGGAGCTTATGCACACACGGGATGACGTCAGGACACTGCAAAGACTGACTGCTGCTAACCCAGAGGCTCGGAGGGGGCTTGGACAGAGCACAGCCATTCAGATGGGAATTCCTTTGTCACAAAAAGCAGAGGACAAAGAGCCAGACATGTATTTCCCTCTGTGATGCTAAAGCTCCCACCCGGGACTGTAATGCTAGCAGGAAAATATCTGCCTTGAATTCATGCTCCTTTTCTCAGCTGCACAAGATGCAAAGTGTCTGCGCAAACAGAATAAATTTCAGGGGCAAATATCTTAGTAAATGCCACTTACAGCATTTTCAGTAAAGAATAACCCCAGATTTCTATCACTAACTCTCTTTATTATTTTTCCCTCAAAGAAATGCTAAACTCCTGGGCCAGGCTACACTCCAGACCTAATTTTCACATCAAAGTGTTAGCCAACTGTCTCATTTACTTAAATTTATTGTCAGAATACACCGTAACAATGCTCTAACCACAATAAATAAGTCACACATCTAAATAAAAATAAAACCCCCAAAGCACACTGAATTCAATGATAAAAAGGCATCCTAGCAACCAAAGAAATATTGTCCTTAATTTTTCTTTACTCCTCAAAACCAAATAGATCTAGTGTGCATCTGCAAGTGCATTTTTTAGTGCAGTGAATGTATTCTTTTGCTGACATTTAGTAATTGAAAAATGTTCAAACACAGAAACAAAGCCCTAAGTGCACTCCTTCGGTCCTCTCACAACAAACAAAAGGAATTGCCTCTCTTGTGCTGGTGAGAGCAGCCAAGCGGGAAGCTGATGGTTGGAAGCTACCAGACACTGGGGGCCATCCACAGAATGGCTGTCCAGAGGGGGCAAAACCAAGACCACTTCTGCAAAGGGTCACTGAACAGGTACATGCAGTTCCCAAGATGTCACACACTGAAAAGTACTGCTGGTGGGTGAGGAGAAAGGACATAGATGCAGGTCCACTAAGGGAAGCACTCAAAGGCAAGCAATGATTCCTCCTCTCATTTCTCAGCTTTTGTGGGATAACCATTCCCTAACACTCCTGCTGCTCTGCATGCCGGGGGGTTTGTGCTCTTTGCAGAACACCCAATGCCACCATGAGCTGCAGGCTGGAAAAACAAGGACTACTGAAGGCTGGCAGCACCTGCCACCTGAGGAGCTCAGCATGCTGAAATCATTAGGGAACCAGGGAGGTGTTGGCTGGGACCACTGCAGCCTGAAGGACACACTGGAAAGCAACATATGGGGTTCAGAGCCACAGCAGCTCACTGCCAGGCCAGTCCCTCTGGTCCTGGGCACGGAGGACGTGGTGCCAAGCTCACAGAGAGTGTATGCCTACAACCATCCTCATGGACCCTCAACAGCCCTGTGCTGTGAGACAGGGAAGAGTGCAAGAGGCTGTATAGAGCCTGATCTTGTGCTTCCCACAGCAGCGGGGGGCACCTACAAGGCTCACCAAACTACTCTCCTGGTAACATCTGTTGGCACAAAATGCTCTTCAGCTGTTTCCCTGCTTTCCATTCCACACATTGAACAGTCACTGTGTTCTGCGCAGACCATAAGAATAGCTAGGGCCACCAAGCTCATGGCAACATTTACCTGTACTTCACTGCTGGAAGAAAGTCATGACAGAGGCCATATCCTGTGGTGAGACATCTCACAACACAGTTTCCAAAAGGCAGATTTTAGTCTCCGTCAGTAGACAGAACACCAGTGCTCACAATCATAGTGACTCAAATCAACCCACGAACGTCTTAAATTAACCAGATGTCCTCAAATCTGTACTTAAGCACCTGAATTAATAGTCTGGCTGTTCAATTGTCATGATTATTCGCAATCACGTGCATGGATGCACAGCACCAAGAAGCCATGTCCAAACTGGTTTTGACCATGACAGTGGCACAAAATCTCTGACAAGGACTGTAGCTTTGCTGTTCCCAGAACTGAATTAGTTATTTTGACTATTTGGAGCAGTTAACACTTCCTTCAGTCGAAACAGGCTGATAAGAAGCTTCGGTGCATCAAACTAAGTTCTGGCTAGACTTTGCAGCAACAGGACTTTCCAGCAACTGAGGCAAGTTCACGAAAGAAATGTGTCTATTATGTATCTGTAAGCCTCCAAGCATCTTTAAACACAGGTCTCTGGAAGAAAATCCCAAGAGCACTCATGCAAGGGCTGAAGAATAAGTTCTGCTCTGATGAACAGATCTGACCTTCCCATTGCATTGTTTCCCAGGAAGAGACAAAACCTCGGGGCTTTTCCAACGACATCCTTGAAGGTGCCACAGAGCCCAGGCCCTCTGCCAAGTTCTCATTACACTAACGCATAGAGGTAGTTGAAAAGCCCAAGCAACCCTTGCAGTATCTCTGGAAGGATTTCATAATAATCTGTTTCATTAGTCTTAGGCTTGGCAGGTCAGTAGGCTGCCTTGTGGGAAAGGTAACCCACCACAGGCCACTGAAGGACTTTGTCTGAAATTCTTTCAAATTTACATAAAGCATTTTGTCAAATGACTTCAAGAAAGTGTTAAAATCTTTTTCTGACCTACTGCTCTTTTAAGACCGTAACCTTTCAGTTTGCTAGCAAAATTACGGATTTCTGTTTCCAATGCTGAATGTTGCTATTGGTTTTTTCTACAAAGAAGGGTCAACAAATGTTTTTTCTCTCTTATGCAGCAATGAAGATAATGTAGTGTACAGAAAACGTCAAAAAAAATCTCCAGCCAGCATTGCTGTGATTTGCTTACAATGGACACAAGACATTGTTCAAGTATTAGATTAATTTACAACGTATTTCCATACATTCCGCCATAAACCAGCATGAAATATTTAAATCAGCAACAATATATGCTATGCAAAGCTGTCTCCTGTACATTCACATTTTCCAGAGAAAGGGATGTGCTTCTCAACCACTGCCACTCTTGGAGCAGATATTGTTTATTCCTTACTTTATCACTGCGGAAAAATAGTACTCATATTTTACTTTGTTTTGTAGGGACACGTGTCTAAGCCCTAAAGCACAATTTAAGTTTTAATAATAAAGCTGGATAATGAAATGCTCATTTTTTTTAAATACAGATGTAAATTTCTGTTTCAGAGTAATTTCTTTCTATAAAAACAGTGCAAGCAGGAAATCCGAGCTACCAACAGAGGCAGCTTTGTACATATGCCTTATGCTGATCCATTAAAGAATAAAACTTTATTCTCTCTTGTGACTAAAAAAACATTTCATCTTGCATTTAACCTCCTTTTTCACAGGAGAAACTCTGGAAGCACAAAATGAGTCCATCCCACCTGTGAGGTCCTCCTGTCCTACTGCCCTGAGCAGCTCACCTGACAAGGGAATTCTCACCTGTGTCCTCCCCAGGACAAGGGAACAGGTCCCACCCCTTCAAGTCTCTAGAGGGGAAGTACACGATAATCTCAATAAGCTTCAAAGGTAAGTAAGAATTTTTATTACATTAGTTAAACTTGCCTTTCCCTACCAAGTCCCCTCTTCTGTAAGTTTTTTTAATGCCTGAAAACGGATTTTTTTTCAGACACTGAAAAACTTCATCCATTTAATGTGCTATTGGAAACCTCTCAGTGATTCTGCAATGAGTCCATACAATTCAGCAACCCCCAAAAGGAATTTATTTTGCCTGTAGTAATGTTAGTTAGCTCTCTTCTAAAAATGCAGTGAGACCCCCAGCAACCCACACTGTGACAGTCTCCACCTTCTGTAGGGATTGTCAGTTCTGGCAACAGCTGCCACACCAATTATACATGGTACCCACAAAATACTGCAAGGTGGTTTTTTATGCTCCAGAAAGAAATGAAATCACACAGCAGCATGTATTACAGAGCTGCAGCTCTTTGGCTTTATGCTTTGTTCAACTTTGCTGACCCTAATTATCTCTAACAAACATCTTTGGTGAAAAAGTTGACATCATGATAACACCAATGTAAATCCAGTGTGCTGCAACAACTTCAGCTTCTCATCTCACAGGGGGTGTGTAGTTCAGGTACAAACAACGCACCAAGCAACCAAAATGAATACCCTGCACTGATGCTGTACCATCGAGTCCCCAGTGCGAGGTGTTTTCCAACACCTCCATCACTAAATGAAGCCAGTGTCCCAGAAATGGCAACTTTGGAACCGTGGCAACAGGGAGAGGGACCATGGTCAGCTGGGATGAAGGACAGCCCTGACAAGTCCTTCCCAGCAGGAGTTGGCAGCAGGGCACAGGTCCAGTGGGGTCTGCCAGCTTGAACTACAGAGCATTCAGAGCCAAGTCGAGCCAAGAAAGGTATGTTCCACTGGACTGAAATGTCTCAAGTGCTACATTTGTGCAAATGCCAGCAAATTTCCACACAGAGCTGTGCTGGACAACCAGGAACAGCTCAGGGAGTAAGGAAGGGTGACACAGGACCACACCAGGCAGCCAAGACAGGGAGATAAAGGCTAGCCAAGAATCTGGCTAGCCAGACAGTGGAAAATATCTTTGAACATCTGAGCTGTCTGAAGTTCTCAGTGTTCTACTCAAAGCCTGGTCTCTCATTTTGTTTAAGGGCTTCCACCCACATTCTCTCTTTGCAACATACTGTTCCCTTGTTGTGTTGGCACAGAAAGGAAGGAGACTGCTGGCAGAAAAGGAGTTAAGATCTTTGTCCTGTTCAAAGGATTTTATACCAGACTGATTTGCAGACTGCAGGGATGTTTTTCTCTTTTTATTATTATTTGTCCTTGTGCTGGTTTTTAAAAAATTTATGTGCAGTCAATACTGTCTTCATGCAACCCCATTTCATGTAAAACTTCTTCTTCTTTGCCATTTTTAGGCAATTAATGCATAGAAAAATTAAGCTTTTCGAGTAAACATATAAATAACAAGACAGACTGAAGAACAAGTACTTTCTGCCACCAAAAAAATATTTCTGTGTCTGCACTGGTCCTTACCTGAGAGATGAAGTTCAAAAGATAGGCTGCTTTTCAAAAAAGAGATACAATGAACCATAATAATCAATTATTACATTGCTGTAATGCCTTTCAACATCTCTTTTAGCACAGATCTTAGCTTCACCACAGCTCTGTACATGGTAACTACAAGCCATTCACTGGGGCAGCAAGAGGCAGCTCCCAGCAGATGCTCAGTCATTAAGAGGAAGTTCGGTGTGTTTTGTGTCTCCCAGGCCACCCAGCAATCTGAGGCACATCTAATGGACATGAAGTTCCAGCAGTTACGAAATGGTAGAATATTACACACAGAAAACTGTATGGAAAGAATATAAGAATATTCATATATAAATATATGCATATAAGAAAGAAAAAAGAAAATATATTAGCCCAGCTTAATCACCTAATTCTAGAGCACAACTGATACTGTGGATCATGGGCGGGTGTCTAGCTAGATTTCTCCGCATATCTGGCACCTAGTGTCAGAGAGTAACAGAACAGAATGGTGTTCCCACTCCCTACAGCAGAGGATACAGAGTGAATCGCCAAATTTCAGCAAGTTCCCCTGCATCATTCAGCGTGAAACTGGTAAAAAAGGCAAAAATTATATTGTAAGTGGCAGAGTACAGCCCACCTTTTGTGTAATATTGTGAAAAGATTAGGATGGTGATTCACCTCTTTTTTGTTTCAGTTTGGGTGGTTTGGTTTTCAGTTTGGTTGGTTTCTTTAAAAACACAGAACTGTTTACCCACAAATATCTAAGACAGTTACCAACACAGTGTGACAATCTACTCCCAGTGTGCAAATGACATACCAAACCCAAACAAAATATGGGTTTTTTTTCAGTAACATCAAACCTCATGGCTCATCAGAGCACGCGTAACATCTTACTAAATTCTGAGAGCACTTTTTTGTCCCAAATGCATTCAACTGTGTGATGAAATGGAGCCACTGAAAAATCTGAAAATATCTGAAAAATGTTCCAGGAGAATACACTACCTTTCTACCTTTCAGTATGATCCAAAGAGAACTTAGAAACAAAGGAAGCAAATTAATCTTCATTATTATTATTATTATTATTACTATTATTTGTTAAATTAATTAAAATCACGTGCTATTTAGATAGCTTTCTAAAAGAGTAAAATATTAGAAGAAAAACAAGATGTTTATTTTCTACACTGAGGGAAATATTTGAATTTTGTTTGTTTGTTTTTTGTTTGGGCTTTTTTGCATCCTAACTTCAGGTAATTCCCAATGATCTAGGCCACAGACCTGCACATGAGGTAGACATGAAAGTTTCTAATGTCAGAGAGAACAGAGGTGGATAACAAATTTAAACAAGGGATTATAAACAAACTGTCATGATTTTTACGTGACTCTGAGGGATCAAAAATTAGGATTAAAGCCAAATCATAATAAACCACTTGCAAACTGGCATCAGAGGGAACATGTGTGTCCCACATAAACAAAAATATCCAATTTATATGTATAAAAATGAGTCAGAGAGGCTTAGAGGAATAGCAAGTATTGCCAACAATGCATTAAAATCTGCATTAATAATGTCTGATCTAATGTCAAATCTCCATGATTAGCAAAAAGTTTGATTGTTGAGAAAGATCAAATTTAGATTACTTCTCAGCCTGAGTAAACACAGTATGAACGTTCAATCCAACATTACAAATAGCCATGATTTCATCATAAATACAGGAAAAATGAAGGACTTCTAAGCCTACATGGGAATACCCACAAAACAAAGTAATCACATCCCTGCTGGATGGGTGAGTGCTGTGTTAAGCACTCTCCCTAGCAGATATAAAGGAATCCATAATACATGGAAACCATGGGAATCCATATCCATAATACATGATACACCATGGGAAAAAATTCAATTGTGAGTTTTATTTCTATTTTCTTATATGGATACTCCTGTGCATAACAGCGAATAAGCTGATACTGCAGCCATGAATATAACACAATTGCAGAGTCAGTGGGGAAACCAAGTCCACTGGAAGCTGTTTGACTAGTTGCACAGCACATTTAAGGATTTCAGTTTTCTCAAGATGCAGCATTTTGGTGCGTCCCAGCCCGTCACTCCAGGGGTTCTGCTCTACTTCCACTCAGTGCCAGCCCCAGACTGGAGATCTAAAATTCTTTTCTCAGAATAAAAAAAGATTAACCACAAAACTAGTAAATGCTTGGACGGCTTGATTATCATAGCTTTTCTCGACAGAGAATTGCTTCTACGAGTCAACGAAACAACCAAAGCAAGATGCCCTCCTGATCCTGCACTGTGATCGTGGCAGCACTGACATCCATCCATCAGGCTCCGACTGCAGGCCCCAGCCACAAAGCCTGGGCACAGCACCCTCATTCGCTGAACACTCAACAGCAGAAGATAAAACCCCTCCTGGAAAAGCAATGTTCTACAAGTTATAAAAAAGACTTACGTGGATAAGTGCTCACCTGAGGAACAAATGTACGGCGAAAAGGAAGCCCCAGCAATACACTTAAGCATTGTATCACTGGCTTTTAGGAGAAGAAGGCTCTCAAACTTGACAGACACCCTGGAAAAGCTCTCCTGAGCAAAGCACTAGAGAAAATGTCAAGCTTTTAGTCATGGTAATAGAAACCTTATGTAGACAATGAGAGGAAAATAGGATTGGAAAGGGTGGTGGCATCTGCCCCCCTCATTACAGTGAACTGTACCAGCAGCCTCCTCACCTGGCACCAGGCACAGAGGGAAAATGCACAGACTCACGAGTCTATCTCCATGTGAAAACTCATCTCAGGACACAGAGCAGACCTTTACTAGGAGCTCACAGCACTAGCTGATTCACAGGGTTCATCTCACAGCACATCATGGTGCTGCCAAAGCACAACGAAGCATCAGTAACCACAACTTATTCCTGATGCCTGGAGATGGTCAGGGAATGAACACCATGTAGAATCATGACTCCAGACAGGCAAGATGGTATGTGGCATTGGCAATTTAACGACAACTACACAATCAGACATTACAATATTCAAGTTTCTCCGAACTCTGGTACTAATAGTGGGCCTCCCTCTGCCAGGGTGCTGGTATCACCCTTTCTGGCCTCTCCCCTGGAGTGGTGGAACCCTCAGGGCTGCTGGATTCCACGGACATAATGGGAGAGAGGAGACATGGAGTTACAGCTCCCAATCTCCGCAACATTCGTCCCAAGAAAGTCCTGGCCAGCACCATTAGAGAGCACTTTGATTTTCTAAATGATGATTTTCTAAATTAGTTTCTTTCTCAGCTCAGCAGTTGTCAACTTCATCAGTACCCATTTCTCCCCACTGACTACAGAGAGAGCACACACAGTAAAGTTTGAGCACCTCAGGTGCAGACATCTACACAGAAGTGCCTCCTGTGCATCTGGGAGTTTTAGGGGAACCACTGGAAAAGGAGATGACTATGCTAATGTCAAGGGCCCCATAATTCAAGGAAGAAAATGTAGACTCCTGCACTCCAAACCTGCTTTAAACTATGGCCTCTTCTACAGGTATTCCCCCTGAACAGGTCCCAGAATGATCAGGTGATCTAAAGAGCAGCTGTTCAGCTGAGAGAGACATCCTTTTGCCCCTTGCAGATGCAGAGATCTCCATTACACCAGTGATCTCCTGATTCTTCAAAGCACTGTGACACTTCTCTTCCTTCAATGCCATGGAAGATTCAAGGGCTTGTGTCCAATACCAGGTGGCACACTGAGTTTACCAATTTCATCAGCCCAGGCAGAAAGGTCATACTGACCACAGTTTGCAGATACAAGAAGTTGATAAAATCAGCAGGCATCACTTCACCAGAGTAAGTCTTTCCTGCCCCCTGAGACGTGATACCTCCTAACAAATTTAAGCACGGACACACATTCTTTTCTTCAAGTAGAAGTGTTTGTGGCCCTTCCTACACAGCTGATTTGTTTACTTAACGCCACCTAAATGGTTATCAAACCAGGCTGAAACCTTCACCTTGCAGCAAACCAGGAGCATACGGCTCTGCTCAGCCTGCAGGGCAGGGAGATTGTCTCCCAACATCCATCCTTGATGCTTCTTGAAACCCATCAGCCTTTAGATGGCCACCAGCTCTGCTTAGTGCTGTTTGTTGTCAGTGTTATTTACCCACTTGAGCCTCTGGCTCTGTTTACACTATAGCAAGTACTGTTTGATACCACTTATCCTTTGCAGAAGATGATTTGGTGATTGGCCAAAGCACAACCTCAAGCACAAGGACTGACTCGCGTCCTGTATTCAGTGGGTTAAGGCTGCCCCTGTGGGCACCTCAAGTGCAGAGGCTTGTGGGTCCCTTAAACTTCAGTCAAACAGCATGAGAATCACATCTTGTGAAAATCTTTTTTAACAAAAATTCTCAAGAAAATGTATTCCGAAATAAAACACAGATTATTTTGTATTTACCTCACAGCAAACATGACTAGAAACTGTACACTGGATGAATGCAGTCCAGTATTGCACCTTCTCTGACCTCAACCTTCACATCTCCTTATAAACGGGTACAAACAAGACTTACAGGCTTCACTACTTTTGTTGATAATGATGTGTTTGACTGACATTGATACACTATTACAGATATGGAAGAGCAAAGGGTTAGTTACTTGAATAAGAAAAGGCTATGCATTATCAAGTGTCCAGCCAGACACATACAGACTCCCCTGGCATGCCGATCAGGTCCCAGGGAAAAGACTTCAGTGGGAAGTACCGCTGTGTTTTAATCACATGTTTGACATGTCCCTTGTTCCAACTATCTTCCTCATGTCTGTGCAGAGATAATTAAGACTCTTCTGGAACACTGGGGTTTTCTGTATGAAATAATTGCTTATCAGAGCAATTATTTTTATACAATATAGTCTACGAAATAAAAACAGTTCACTCTACTTTACCCCTACACTACAGATGGAACTGAAAGCAACACATTTGTGAATTTGTATTTCACCAGGAAACTAATCCTTTGTGGACTTTTCATTGTCATTTACGATCTTGAATCAACATCGATTCAAACGCAGTTAGTTAGATAATCATCACTCAAAGAAATGCCAAAAACTTTCATTTTCCTGTGACATAACATTAAATACTTTAAAAACCTCCTTGTTGAAATGTCCCTTACGTATCTTTTGGCAAGGGCCCACCCTGGCTCAGGCAATGGGCAGACACAACACAGCATGTTCACTGTGGAAGCCAGAAAGGAACTGGAATGTCATGCTATGATAGCGAGTCACTAGTTCAGCTCTGCTGCAAAGTGCACCAGAATTACGTGTATTGTTACAGAGCCAGATATCTCCAGGGCAGGAGCTTTCTAAAGGGGTAATTTCTGGCTAGCAAGCTAGCAAGCTGAGTTAAAGCACTTTTTTACTTAAAATCTTTTTATATTTTCTTGGGTTTTACTGCTATTAAAATTTAAACCAGAGTGCTTAATTAGTTTATAATAGACAAGGACTACTGTATTTTCAGCAGTAAACATAAAGCAAAACCAGATCAAGCAAAAGCCTACAGGGCCAGGTGACAGCGAGTGTGGACAGCCCCCCTGCAAAAAGCCATGGTGAAGTGACCCTCTGAGGATGGTTCAAACAAAGCAATAGAGTCATGTTCACAGAACTTTATTCAAGCTAAAATCCAAGTTGGATGAAATGGGCATAGCAAGGTGGCCACTTGTTCCACCTACCTGGCCACAGACAAGCTCAGATCCCAGCCCGCTACCCAAGCCTGCCCCACACGTGCCCCGCGCTTCCTAATTCAGAGCTCTGAGGCATCACCGTCCAACCCCCCCCTTGGAGAGCACCCAGCCTCTCCCGACACACAGCCAGTTCCCTCCTCAAGCCCAGAGAAAAATCTCCCCTCTCGTCTGCCTTGCTCCACACCCTGCGTTGAGCCTCTCCAAAATCGCCCTCCAGGGGCACAAATTGCAAGGGTGTCCAAGTCCCTGTCCCATCAGGACCAGCTGGGGTGGGTTACGCACAGTCACATCCACCTGGGTTTTGAATGTCTCCAAGGACAGAGACTCCACAGCCTCTCTGGGCAACCTGCTCTGGGGTCTGAACACCCTCAGAGCAAAGAAATGCTTCCTCATATCCAAACAAAATTTCTTGTGTTTGAGCATCTGCCTGTTGCCTCTTGTTCTACCACTGGGAATCCGATCTGTGTATCCAAGTCCATCTCAAAGACTGCAGCCTCAAGCCTCAAACCGAAACTCAGCCATAAGAGCTGACTATTTTTCAGCCTTCTATAATTTGTCCAAGACTATTCACATCAGAAAAGTATTCTATCCATCACCAAATCTGAAGCAAAAGGACATATAATAAAGTGAGCAAGTTTTTATATAATAAATAAAAATAATAATAGTAACTCTATTTATTACATATATTATCATTCATATATATATAATAAAGGAGCAGGAAGCCTCGATCTGAAAGCACAACATTGTTCCCTCTCCTAATGCAGAGCTACTGAAGCAAAAATACACATCTCTATGAGGAACATTACATAGTGAAAACTTTAACCAACAATTGACTTTTGCCAAATTAAGACTTAAATAATGCTTCGACTGAAGTAGTCTTCAGAGTGCATAATAAATAGATTTTAATACACTAATAAATACTAGCTGTAAGCCAAAGGAAGTGTCTTTGCTTTCCCAATTTTAACATTTTTTAAAAAATATAAATTGCAATAATAACAGGATACTTTTGCAGATCTAATGGTATAGAAGTAACCCTTTCAACTGCAGTCTAAGGAAAAAAAAACATGCAGTGATGGCATGACTAGATATTTCCATGTCATCAAGCCCAATGAAACAGATTGTTGGGGAGTTCTGAAGTTTCTGAAGATAAACAAAGATCAGAAGAACCTTTGATTTTCCAAACCAAGGACTTTTCCATAACGTCCTTTGGGGACTACCCCGAAGTAACAGTAAATGAGACAGATAGAAATAGTTCAGAACCAAATAAAGGTTTATATATTTTTTTTAAATTACAATACTTTTTATTGTTTCTTGAAAATAATCAGATGACTGTTTACACTGGTTATTTACCTCTGTCATGAAACAACTGAGAGTTTCTAAATTTCCTTGATTTAAGGCACCACTGACCTCAGAAAAAAGATGATCTTAATAACACTGTTGTTTTTTTTCTTCCACTTGACAGATGAATATGCTGTTGGCAATGAATAAAACCTTTAATCCTCTTAAGATGCAACATTTTAGCTCAGGGTGAATATTTAAGCCTTGCCTGTTTTAATTTTCTTTCACAATCAGACAGATCCAGACTCCTGACCTGTGGCATCATTTTGTTGCTTCTGCAGCAACGAAATGTATTTTTATACATCTCACCATCAAAATTTCAATAAACCATGCCATTAGAAGCTCTAGAGAGTTGTTTTATGATCCCCTTCAGCTGCATGCATCGCTGAAACCCAACTTTTGTCACTCGCTCTTCTGAGCAGCCTGTGGGCAATCAGCTCTTGGAATAGACTTGGCCAAGCAGAATTTGGTGTAGAGCACACAGCAAGACAGGCTGGCCGCACACAGCAAACTGCTCAAGTCACTACTGACCCTCAGCCATCTCTGCCACCTTTACCCATCTGTGGGATCAAAGGGTTCCCACTACCTGGGATGTTCTTACTGCAGCAAATGTTATGATCATGAGCAAATACAGCCTTGGGTCACCTTTGTACTCCTACATACCAGTCCATTATGTGGGAACTAAGAGAACTTGTTATATTCCCACATTATGTGGGATACTATCATACTGTTCTCCAAACAGGCAGAATCCAGCCTTTGGATAAAACAGTCTTTAGACACCAACAGAGTGTATGTATAAGCTATTTTTTCAAAGAGAGTACAGTTCTCACGGGAACTATAAACCATCCTTTTTCATTTCAGTGATGGTTGAAGTAATTTCTGAATGAAGCTTGAAAAAAAATAATCTTGATTTAAGGGTGCTGCTTAAATGTAAATCTGAATGCTGCATCTTAAATGACAGCTGCTAGTCTCAAGGCACAAAGAAAGGGAAATGAAGCACAGTCCCACAAAGGTGGATCTGGTGCAGCCTTTGAATTCCCACTGCCAACGGAGAGCTCAACAGGCATCTTTCACACATTCTATTTTGTTCTTTTATTTGTTTGTTTGTTTATTTGCTGCATACAGTTTACTATGTCTTCAAGATGCCAGCAGGACCTTAAGAAGGATTCTGCCCTTTTGAAGTGTCACTATTTCCGTCTACACTCAAAAAGAAACCATTTCTCTTTCCACTTCCATCCCAAAGCTCTCAAGCTGCCTGTCTATAACCTGCATAACTGACTAGGAAGTGCTGGCAGCCAGAGTGCAGTGAGCTTCCCAGTGCATCCCCCACCTCCAGATCCTTCCCCTAGGGAACAGCTTCCCAAGAGTTCCACAGCAGTTTCTATTTAAAAGCTTCAGACCCTGCCAGAAGGAGCTGGGTTGTCAAATTTCAAATCTGTGCTCTCTACACAGTACTCAGATGTGTTTCTGCAGTAGTAAATGTTAGCTCTCACTTGTGGCATGCACTTACCTTTTACACAGCCATGACCAAAGCCATACACAAGTCTCTTCCTCTCTGGGCTCCTATTCCTCACTTCTAGTCCAGACAGTCTCCTAAGACAAGGAAATAGTGACCACTTGAGGAATGGGGGAACAAGCATCCACCCAGCTGGGGTTCAGAGATCCTCATCAGTCACCATCACTCACTCTACCCCCAAAAAATGCTCACATCATTAGCCTCCTTGCATGCCTTGGAGCCTACCTTCACCATCTCAGGATGAACTTGGCAATCCCAGTTTTTTCAAATCCCTGATTTTGCTTTCACAGGGAGCTAAACCAAGTACCCATACAATGTTCTATCAAAACCCAGGGGGTCTTTACAGGACCCAATGGACAGCAAAGGTCTTGCCTGAGAAGTAACAGGCTAATGAAAGAACTGTGCAAGAGACTGTGTAGCGCTATTACAGCAGTGCAATAAGGAGCCCTTTCCAGCAAATACTGAAGAACCCAAATTAAACACTGCCATGTTGCTGTGTGGCAGCAATCCACACAGCAGACTGGGCTCATTTTCCAGGTCAGCAAAGGTTTCCCCTGCTCCGCAGCATGTACTTGAATTTGCAACACCATTTTATCTAAAATCTTCGTGAGACTGCAATGGAGAGCTTCAGGGAACAGGCTCTGCTGAAAAGCCAGAGACCCAGCAATCGAAGTGCACTGTAGGGAAGAGACAGATAGAGCCAGGGCAGACTGAGGTGTGAGCACAAAAGAATGTCAAGAGATGGCAGAAGGTTAACAGAGTAATATGGCAGGGAGCATCAGCCACCCCTGTGTGTGCAGACACAGCTGCCCGAGCCACATCCTGTGACCGAGGAGAGCATCAACAACAAACCTCCTCTGAACCAGCACGGCTGTCGGAGGAATTTTCCCACAGTAAAGATCACATTCATTGCTCTGTGTCAGGAACAATATTGCATTGTAACGTCCCTGGGATTCCAGCAGATGGAAGAACACATCAACCCCAACCACGAACAAACTCTGAGAAGTGGCTAAAACGGTGAGGAGCAATGCTCCTTTGGCTGCACTACAGCCCAGCAGATTTTATACGTGTTAACAGCATGGCCAGCACAGTAACACGAACTCAAATAAAGAATGAAAACTGAATCTCAATAAACTTGAAAAAGGACAGAAACTCCCAAGCATCAAATAAAAACGAGTGTCTGAACCTTATGAATGTATATGACCAAAACAAAAATTTAAAAAGAGAAAATAAATAAAGAAGTAAGAAGAAAAATAAACAGAAACGCTGAAGAAGAATTTTAAGTGCTTTCTTTACCTCACTAATCTCACAGATCTGTCTGTGGGAAGGGAACATGGTGATGGCCATGCAGACAACACTGCAAACATCACTGCTTTCAGATAAAGTAAACATTTTCAACTATTTTTTTCAGGATTCTTCCTTTTTTTTCTTAGTAAGTTTCCCTAACATGTGGCAAAGTTTATGTCCTCTTAAGAATTAGACTATTCCTCTTATGTGTGATAATCACTGTTATTTTTCTTCCTACATATTTTTCAAGTCATCTTTCTCAGCGTTCATATGAGTACAAGATTTCACAGACACTCTTTGTTTCTTTCAGTCTGGGACCACTCTGTCTTCTCACAATCTTTACAGCAGGAAAGCTGTAGCCTTCAAAGAGAGGAAAGCATAAATTATGCTATGACAGGTTTATAAGACTAATTCTAATAAATATCTCTCAGTAGTCTCCTATTCACTGTCTCCTTAGAAGAGCAAGGAGGGATTTTTCTGCTGGCAGCTTTTTCAATTGCATCAACATATTTCATGAAAGTGCATGAACTTCAACAACACTTTGCCAAGGAAGCCCACACAGGCTTGCCAACCAGGAGGCATGAGCAGGACTGCCCAGAGCCCCTGGCAGGGGATTAGCCTGGGCTAAGACCAGAGACTGGACCCTATTTCAGGACTAGTTGCATTCAACCTACCTTTTTTTAGCTCAAATCACTGCAGGTCAGCCTTTGATCAAAGCTTCTTCCCCTACAAGACACTGCTCTGGCCAATTCAACTGACCAAGACCCAGGCAAGGCAGAGATCATGGATCTGAAGCATGCGTCCATGTCCCGGGATGCAGCCACCCACACTCACAAACCAGCCTAGCCTAAATCACTTCCCAAAGGCACCCTGAGTCTTCTTGCACTGTTTCATGCTGTTTTGTTTGGGTATTCAGAAAATTCAAAGCACCACTTGAAGATCTTTTCATTTCAGAAAGACCTTTAGATGTATCTTTGTTTCACTCGATCTACCGCCACTAGATTTTAATTGACAAAAAAACCGAATTGCAGACAGACAGAAATTACAGCCTGGAAAGAAGCAGTATTCAATGGTATCAAAACCAGCTATGCCATGTGCTCTGCATGGAGTACATACATTCTTCTTTCAGTCATCCTTTCATGAGTGTTAACTGCCCTGCCATTACTGTTTCAAAAAAAAACATTTCATGTCCTACCTATGTGTATTTATTTGAATATTGGTTCAGCTGTGTCATTGAAATGCTTAGAAACCCACGCACATTTTTCAAAAGTTATTTAGGAACTTCTTTATTTAAGAAATAAAGAAGCTTTATTTTGGCTTTCCTTGAAAGTCACATTGCTTCTGAAAATAGGATTTAGATTCATGATGATATAGAAGGAAATTGAGAACATCTTCATTTTGGAGACATTAAACAGGCCAACATTGACCCACATGCACCTCATTTGTTACCAAAGTCTTTCATTGCTTATATTCAAGAGAATGCTGCAGAGAACAGAGAGGTCTTGTGTTCATACCTGTTTAAATCACACAAACCATGAAAGTCTGGGATTAAAACCAGAGGCTGAAGGATGATGTCCAAAGGCTAGAAACTTTAAGTACTAAAGCACCTCCTGCAACACTCACAACAGTTTCTTCCTGTGCTACATCTGACATGGAACATACCAAATTGTGGCCTTTTACCCTCAGACAAACACAATTCTCTATATCACAACCTGAGTACACAAAATAAATAAGACTCAAATGAGCAAAATTTAAAAAAAAAAGTTAAATGAAAATGAGAATTGATCTGGTAATGGAGTTCTTGCCACTCCATCTGTTGACTCCCCTTTTCTCATCATATTGCGAGTTGCATCAACTTTCAGAAATACTGAGGAAGTCTCTTAAGCTTTTCACTTATGCAAGACATACAGCTGGACTTCTTTGGTCTCCATGAAATGCCTGTACCAAATATCTCTGCTCTTTTTCTTTTCAGCACAAGTACAGAGTATCCAACCCCACCCCCACTTTTTGTTGTGAAATTGGAACATGCCCAACATTTTTTCCTCAGTAGACAACTTATTTTTAAATCCACGGCTAAGAATGCAGCAATATATTTTAAAACAAATGTTCTTAGTCATCATTTCCATAATATTTCAACCCCTTCACAGGAAATATTATTCACAACACCAACAGAATAAAATCCAATGGGTTTCTATTAGCAAGTATTCATGGGCCTTCATTTAAAATCTCAACCATAGTAAAAAACTGCTGTATTAAAAACTTAGATAAAGCTTGATTCTTTGCATTAGCACTAGTCAACAGCTGGAGATTTGTCTGGAAGGTACACCCTATTTCAGTGTGACACAGTTGATCACCTACTGAAATGAAAGCTTAAATTATGTTGTCCATGTTAGGAACATGACAGACCTAGGTCTTCAAATAAGTAAAAGCTTAATATTTATTAGGAGGTAATAAAGGTCTAAAACTAAATTGCCTCCCTGAAACAAATTCTTATTCATGGCAAGTGGCCTGTTATCATATAGGTTTTTTTATCTCAGATGAGGACTGTTAAGGTCTCCGATACCATCATTTCCTGTTCTTAAAAGAACATCAAACATGCACAGAAAATGAGGTTAAATGACTGGTTCTTCTGCCAAACTAGTTTGTTCTCCTTCTTTTTCCACATAGAACTGATAAATAAAGATGTATTTTGTGCCAGTGGGAAGGAATATTATATATCAGCTCTGAAGTATTATGTTCAAATTGTAAGGTTTTGCAAATTAAGTTTTTATAAATGCCAAGGCCAGGGACCTACACCATGAATCCGGGCAGGCAATTTTGGTCATCAACAGGAAATATTCCTTGGTTCTCTGACTACTGTATTACAATTTGGTACAAAAGTACTCCTGCCGTATAATATAAAACCAGATGAAAATTTTCACTGCAGTTAGGGATTTTGTAGGAAATGAGATACTGTACTGACTAAATGTATCTTACTGCGCACAGCTGGGGAAAAAATAAGTTGCAAAATTACTGCAAATAAAGTTTCATTTAATTGCTGGATTTCTTCTTTCCTTTAGTTGAATTATTACTTTGACTTTGCTTATTGTCATGACTTTTTATTTTTGGGTTATTTATACTAAAGCGAGTAGGAATAGGCTGTATGTGTAGTGTTGCTATTTTTCCTACAAAAGCATTCCAAAACACACACAACTTAGGCAGAAACCATGAATTCCTGACCAAACATGAGCATATATTTTTAATTCATGTTGCTGTTGACATCACTGTGAGCAGGTCAGACCATTCAGACAAAAATGCAACAGGATAATGCCCTATGGAATTTAAAAACTAAGTGGCAGTCAAAACATAAAA